>CAJUYH010003852.1:0-30019 GCA_910591685.1 Galerucella tenella | reverse complement strand
TAGAGCCATGAAAGGGTACGCTGACGATGTAGCAATATCGGATTGGTGCAGGAAGGTATAATATTTGGAAAATAGTAGTTTTTTGTGCTGTTAGATGACCATAAGATAATTGATTCCAAAACTGCAGTGATTCAACGTCAACAAAAAATTGTTTGAATTGGGATGCCCATTTATACTTTGTGGTAGCGGAATTCATAATACGTAGCTGTTGCTCAAAACAGAGTCTGGGATAGCGAAATTTTTCCATTTGAAGAATCTTTAGTAACCAATTTATTGTCATTTTAAAAACATTGTACGACAACTTAACTCTTCCTGTTTCTATCCGAATAACAGAATCCGGAGTATTAACCGCTACTGAAAGGATTCGTTTTAGGAAATGTATTTGCACCCTTTCTAGTGCATCCAAATAACGAGGACCCCAAGCAGAGACACTGTTAAACATAACGTTTAACGCTAGAGATTCAAATAGTTTGATTCTAGGGTACCACATGTCAATTTTTGCCTTACACATCACAGGAATGAGAGCGCCAACGGCTTGTTTACCTTTTTTTACAGTTGCAGTTGACATTTCACTGGAAAAGCCAGAGGAAGAAAACGTTACACCTAAATATGTATATGTATTACTCAATTTTATGATCTCGTTTTTAAAATAAAATTTGTAGTTCGGTTTTTGGAATCCACCTTTAAAAACCTAACAATTTTTGTTTTCTTAAGATTAACAGTTGAACGATTGGTGTCAGTATATTTTTCCAACATTTTCAGTTTCCTTGCAACATCAATTTCAGAATGAGCCAGGATAACGAGATACCTTGAGCTTCTTGAGCATAAAAGTAGTCTTCCAAATCGGCGATAAACAGAGCAAATAAAAGGGGACTCAAGGGTTCTCCTTGTAGAACACCTAAAGTTAGATCATATAATTTTGTCAAGCCGTCAGAACCTTTTATTTGAACAGTGGCTTGTGAATAAAGTGTTCTTATTAAGCGAATAATTTTTGACGAGACTCCAATATTGAATAGTTTCAGCTATAATAAATTGTGCTGGACACAGTCAAAAGCTCTTTTGAAATCGACAAAAATTGCAAACACTTTTCGGCTTTTATGTCTAATATGTAGATTAATGACAGAGCTTAAAGTGAAAACATTGTCGATACACCTTCGGCCTGCTCGAAAGCCAGACTGACACTCTGGCATAACTCCGCAGTTATCAACCCATAAAGATAATCTGTTTAGAATAACAGTTGTGAAAATTTTAGTACAGCAATTCACCAAAGCCGAACCTCTATAATTATCAGGTGTATCAGATGGGCCTCCTTTATGCAACATAGACAATAAAATGTTAGACCACGAATTGGGAATTATTGAGGAATCAAAGATTGAGTTGAACAAAGAAGTTAAATATATAACCCAGTTATGTGGAAGGTTCTTGTAAAATTCGAAGGAAATGCCATCAGCTCCTGGAGACTTATTATTTTATTATTGGTGTTACATCCATGTGATTGGAGCTGAGTATTTTGTTTATTCAAATTATACTTAATAATACTGCATAGGCAAAATTGTTGGCATATATCAAGAATTTGAGTTCCTTTATCACTTCTGTTGGATGCCTCGCTTTTATTGACTAAATCAATTTTGGAAATCGTCTCTGAGTAACTCACAAAGCGTGGAGATGACTTTTTAGAGCTACTTCCCATGAAATAATTGCAAACCTAGAATACATTTTTACCAAAGAGTATTACAATGTTTTACAAGTAGTTTTTCCTTCAGTTTTTTGAATCTATAGAGGATTGATCCAAGTTTATTTATTGTGTTTTATATAAATATGTAGATTCCATTTCAAATGATGATCCAGTATTACGCCCAAATAATTGATTTTTGCTTCAGTTGAAATAGTTTAAGACCTCTGTGTTAATCCTAATTTGCAACTGACTAAAATATTTTCGACTACAGCTTTCAAGTCCTGTCAATTCACTGCACTATAGATGATGGCTGTATCATCTGCAAAGTCGTTTATCTTACCTTCGCTTTCTATCAAAAAGAAGTCATTCAAGTAAATATTGATCAATATCGGTCCTAGAATTGACCATTGTGGTACACCATACTCTACTGTTGCTGACACTCACAAGCCTTACATATTTGCAGGCTTCAACTTAGACAAATGTCCCTTTTCTATCCAATAATTTTACAGTAGCTGTGCTGTAGGATCCAGAATTGCTGTTCAATTCACAAGTATGCAGATCTATATTTTTCTTCCTCCACTATTTTGAGAGTTTTCAGGTGCGACAATGTCCCTTTAGGATTCCTGTTATAGTTATTTACGTAATTAGTGGGATATGGACATTATTATCGCACGCATGTGAAGTTTGCACGACGAGGCCGTAGGCCGAGTCGTGTAATCACATAAGTGCGTTAATAATTCCTATCACACGTGTTTATTAGTATTATTAACAGTACCTACCTATAATATAAAATTTGAAAAAAATTTCAATCCAACGTATTTTTAATAATATTGACTGCAAACATAAGGTACTGTGTATGATATTTTATGACCATAGCAACAAAGACAAACAAGGATGTGAAAAAAAAAAATAGTTATGTCATCAAATTTTCAAAGTTGAATGAACAAAAATCTATAAAAATGAGTTCAAGCGAAGAAAATCTCCTTTCGGAAATTGAAAATGCAGCTTCCAGTGTTATTTTAAATATTTAATTCTGGTATTAATATGTTTCTAGATTCTTATTACCGCACTAGTGCGGTAATGTAATCAAAAACGCACTAGTGCGGTAATATACGTCATTATGACATTAAAAATAGAGTCAAATCGTACTCGTTACATGACAGTTGTAGATAAAAACTCTTAGTGCAGTTTTACTTTGATTTATGGATTTATTTGATCACAACAGATTGTAGTCACCCAGAAGAACTTTTGACTGTCCAAGAACAAATAGATCTTTCCAATGGTCAGATCTTCTCTTTTTTCCGGCATTACCTATTTCTTCCAATATTACATTGGGGCTGATAGGTATTGCAAAAGGGTTAAGGCCCCCGAAAGGGTATTTCCTCCTCTCTGTTAGTTCATCTGCTTTTTTTTTCCTCCTATTCCAGTGTGTTCTGGAATCCACAATAAGGAGTTCTTTTAGCTAAGTAACTTTTAAATAATAATGGGTCTTTTCAGTAGATGCTTAAATCTCAAAACAAATATTTTATTTGAAAGCTTACGGATAATTTTTCACTTTGTGCAGCTTTGTTTCGAATATAAATATCACAAAGCTGAATAAAAAGTTAAACAAATAAGTATTAGGGTAATTTGAACAAACGTTTGACCTTGGGGGCAAGTGACGTCATAAGGTCTGTAGTTATGTTGGCAGTATTTGTCAGATGGCTGGCCAAATGCTGCTACGGCTACGGCCGAGGCCAAAATATCCAACGAAGAAGCAAATGTTCCTCGTTTTGGTCAACTTCTTTTGAGCTTTTGCTTTTTCGAACCATGATTTTCGTCTGTTTTCATTTCGAGGAACGTAAATGAATATTTTGCTTGGGCAATTTATATTGTTATTTTACAAAAACAAATAATCCAAAATGAAAGAGAATATCAATATCAATTTAGAGGTTACATGAGATGTCAAAATCAAAAACAAGGGAAGCAAACTTTACAGGTCCTATGGAAATAACGGTGTGTCGTTCTCAAGGTCGTAGGCTCTTTGACGTCACGAAGGATGGAGGAGTGACGTCACGTTCAAACCGCGCGCTGCTTTCCGTACTTTTGATAATTTTCTTAGGATAGAAATCGAGCTCCAAGAAAAAATAAAAAAATAAGGAGACATTTTTTCATGAAATACTTTAATTCAAACCAATAAAAAAATTACTGAAAAGGCCCATTGTAGACTATGACCCCAAGCACCGTTACTGTCCAAACATTCATGAAGTAAAATATGATTGACATATACCCAAATTTTTGTTTCTCAATTGAGCACTCTGTTAATTCATAAGTATAGTTTATTCACGATAAAAGACGATGATGTTGCATAAGAAAATATGGTGATGTTGCCAAGCTGTAGTTTTTTTCTTCACTCAACGAAAACTAGAAAAGTCAATTTGATGGTATATTAATCTATATCAAATTTAATTAACCTAACCCAACATCAAAAACATTCTATCATTTACATTTAAATATGTAACAATAATATTCATAATAATGAATAGGTACAAATAGCGAATGCTATTACTTACGTCTCTTACAGCAGCAAGCGTCATTTCGCTATTCTCATTCAAAATAGCTTAACAAAGATGTTACCATCTCTGGACATTTACTGTTCAACTGCTTCGGCATTCTATTCACTACACACTGCAGATTTGCCTAAATAATCAGTTATGAAAATAACTGCTTTTTTAATCTCAGAGACAAGAAATTTAAAAGCACCAAAAAAACTTGTAAATATTAGACGATGATGGAATGTCAATAAACGTCAAAACAAACTGGGGAATTTTACCAGTTGATCTGACAACGTCTTGAAGTTTTGCCAACCCGTTAGCTGTAAATTGCCCTGGCTGTTAAGGATAAATTGTATTTACGGCTGGTAAATTAATATTTATTTTGCTAAGCAGGAAAGTAACTATGACATCATCGTCTTTTTATCGTAAAAATACTATAATCAAATTTATGTATTGATAACACTGATGCGTAATTGATTTTTTTAATATGACCAAAAAAAAATCCAATATTGATAAGTCGAGTGACCTTGCAACTCATCGAATTGACCAATTTGTCCAATCAAACAAACAGAGAAGTTGCGATTCAAATTTTCTGTGGACATGAGCTTAATTTTTTTTAAGTATAAGCTAGGCAAAAAATATCACCACACACCAGTAGAATCTCGTCCAAAATTCTTAAACAATTTTTTGGCTGCTAGTGCCGCCGGTCTAACCAAGTTTGGTGAAGCCCCACCTTTACAGTCAGTTTAGAGAAAATCAACTTACACACTCTGTATGATATCCGTCACCGAAAAATACCAAAAAAAATATTAATAAGTATATACCCACTCTAATATTTTTGTTCGAAGCCCGCGGCGACTTATCAGTAAGTTTCGGCTCGACTAAATACGACCAACTATGATGAATGGACACAACATTCTATAAAGTCCGTTTACTGCATCGTCATGTCCACACCATTGATTCCGCAGACCTCGAGCTCGCTCCCAGTTTCCGAGGACACGGATGACAAAGAAGCGCAGCCGTTATCTAAGCGACAACCGGAATAGAGATAGGATTGAGTCGTCCGAAATGCAGATAAGAGCATAGTTAACTTTTCTACTGGTTTGGCGTCTTTATTATGTTATGAAGTATTTATTATTATAATATCGAGCTATAGATTGGTGGTTGTTTGGGTTAAAAGTGTATTTATGATCGATTATTCTGTATACTACGAAAATCGGATGACATAAGGCGTATCGGATTTGATTAAGTTTCTTGGTAATTAGTTATTATGTAACTGGACTTTTTCATGGAAATCTTCTTACAAAAACTAAGAGCAAGAAATTAATTCATTAATAGTAACTTTGATGGAAAATTATATTGCACTACCCAGTAGGGTGGTCCAAAAAAAAACTTTTTTCCAGTACTAGCTGTAAAGTTGACAATTATTGCTTCTAATAGCCACCTGAAAAGTGGAATTTCTCTATTAGTGGTTAATAATTTTCTATCATTAACCTATGTCAATGATGGACAAATTCAAATATTTTGAGAATTCAGGGATAGTAGTTCAACAAAAACTTGTGCAACATAATTTTGTATACCCAGGAGATTGTCTTTAACATATTTGCTGCTTGAAATTACCCACCAAAATAAAATTATTTCAATAAAAATCCCATTAGTTTAAAATTCGCGCCCAACCAAAAATGACATGACATAACGAGTACGTTCATAATGTATCGTTATTTTTTTTTATTTTTTTTGAGATCGGTAACGATCAATGAGCAATTTTAATCTAACTTATTTTACTAATTTCAATCCTTATACTAAAGGTCTTACTCAACAGTAGTTCCTTAGACTCTAACACAAATAGACGACACTAACACTAGTGTGTAAGCACTGCACTGTACTCTGCTTTACACTGACACTTATGTACTAAACTAACTCAAATGGCCTTGTCCTCTTGAGTCTTCTTGTCTGGTTGGTATTGTCGAGGAGCTGGATGGCCTCAACATTCACATGTTCTAGGAGTCGTTGTTCATGACCCTTGGCAAACTTGGTGATCGTCTGGTTAACAGTGTCAATCTCCAAGTCCCGATGGAGGTCACTGTTTCGGCAGTACCAAGGAGCTTTGGTGATATCCCTCAGTATTTTGTTTTGAAATCGTTGTATGATCTGGGTGTTGCTTTCTTTGGTACAGTCCCAAAGCTGAATTGCATAAGTCCAAACGGGTTTCAGGATTTGCTTATATATTAGCAATTTATTGTGTATATATATATATATATATATATATATATATATATATATATATATATTAGCCTTTACATTTCCGTAGAAATGATTAGCGCTCCATCTTGAAGCTCTTAGATTCCTTTATTGCGGTGAATCACTCCGCCTTGTTATCTGAGATCTTTTCTTCTTCATAGTTTTCTGTTTTTTCTTGCCTTGTCTACAAATTCTCTCCACTTTTTTCTGTCCTGGCACAGTTTATTCCAGTTTCTAATATCAAGAGTTCTAATGTCTTAGATTATTTGATTCCCCCATTTTTCTTTTGGCCTTCCCCTTGGTCTTGTTGTTTGTGGTGTCCATGTAGTGATTTTTCTTATTAGCTCCTCTGGTTGTCTGCGGTGAATGTGTCCCCACCACCGTAGTCTTTGGGCTTTTTTTATGTCCTTGGCTGTAAGGCACATGGCTTCCGCTGCATATGTTACAATTGGGCGTATTGACGCTTTATATACTTTCGCCTTGTTTGTTTACTCAAATTTCCATCTTTCAGTATTTTTTTGTACTTCCAAAACATCTTATTGCCCATCAATATTCGCTGGGTTATTTCCTCGCTTCGATTGTTATTGCTGGTAATAATTACCCCTAGGTATTTGAAGACTGACACTTTTTCGAAACAATATTCCCCTATTCTCATCTCTTTTATGTTATTGTATATAGACAGAGTGGAATTTCGTCCCAGTATCCAATACATTTTTCTAAACTTGAGCCCTAATTTTTCTTTTTTCTTTTTGACATGGGGTTTCCAGCGTAGCCCCGCATCTAATGTAATACCCAGGTATTTGGTTGTGTTGGCATAAGGTACCTGAGCATTATTGAGTCTAATTGGCACTGATTGTCCTCTTTTGTTAGTAAAATTTATGTGCACTGATTTTGATTCGTTAAGCTTGATTCTCCATCTTTTAGTCCATATTTGAATCTGGTTTATGGTTGTTTGTAATTTGGCTGTAGCTTCGTCATAACTATTTCCGACTGCTAAGATGGCTGTGTCATCAGCGAAAGTGCGTTTGTGAATTATTTTCAATTTTTGTTTTAAATTTGGCTAGTAGTGGAAAAAAATTGTATATACACCATGGTGTTGAAGACATTTATAAACCTCCCACCTCGCACCTTATTCCGCTCGGGGCAAAGCCCCTCGCGAAATAATCTTGGTACTCGGCCAATAATAATAGTCTTCACCGCCTTGGTGTATAATATACCTACTATTAATCTTTTTTCCTCAGTATCCATGAAAATATCGTTTGAGATGTCTCGTGAAAATTAAAACATATTCTTGTAGGAAATTTAACGATCTACAAAAATGGTTTAAAAAGTTTTTTCGCTAAGTTGACTCGCTTAGAAGTTATTCGAGGTTAAAGTCCAACCCTAAATCTATTACATATTTCTTATAATTTATCACAAAATAATGATTCTAAAACATAAAATATGATGATATTATGATTTTCGTCGTTTTTTTTTGGTGGATTCGCAAAGAAAATTTCATGTTATTCAGCACGATTTAAATAAAAAAAGCGGTAAAAATGTATTTTTACATAGGAAACTCTTGTTTTTGAATTCGCTTGACTGTCTACAAATTCTCCTATTTATGATAAATGCGGTTGATCAGAAATGCCTGAAAAAAAATTATTATTTCATAATCCTTAAGAACTGAACGCACTTACTTAATTATTTTTTCTACACCCGTGTTATAACAATGCACTTATATGCCCAAAATCCGTTTCATAATGATACCCATTACGATACAGATTTTTCATTACGATACAGATTTTTAACCAATAGAAACCCATAATTTTTCAATCAAGCATGCTGTGCATTTGACGTTTATCCAAGTTCCTATGTAATTATATTAGATGTATAAATCAGCACGTATTAATTTTTTGTAGATACCTAACTAAACTTCGATAATTTATCAAAATTCTGATATCAGCGACATAGAAGGATTACCATCGACTCCTCCACACATGTCGAAGAAATCAGAAAATGCAGTTCAAAATATTTTGCCCCAAAAATTTAAGAAAGTCTACAGAAAACTTTATCATTATTTTATGGACTGGAGAAATACAAATAATATTTCGACATTCTCCGAAAATGTTTAAATTGCTTATTTTCAAGAATTGATGGAAAGTATGAAATCATCTAGTACATGGACACATTATTCAATAATAAAAACGTTGGTAAATATAAACCATAATATAGACATTTCTAAATAAGTATAAGAAACTACAAGCTTTATTAAAGCGAAAGTCCGAAGGATATGTTGGAAAAAAAACAAAAATATTTTCACCTGAACAAATAAGAAAGTTTATCTACGAAGCACCCAATGAACGGTTTTTATTTTTAAATGTATCTATCTAACATTGCATTTAAAAAAAATTTCATGATTACATTTTCCATTCGACTCATGCATGATAGGTATATTTTATTAATTTCGAGCAAACTCATAGACCGAACTCGTGGCCGAGCTGGTTAAGGCGCTCAATTTGGACTAGACTACAGTATGAGTTCCGGGTTCGAAACCAGCCTTGTGTTCAATAAAAATATGAAATTTAGGGTTTTTGATTATTCATCGGGTGTAGAAAAAATAGCGTATGCAACTCTCATGTAATGCACACACACACACTTGCGCGTGAGAAAACCAGTCCCACAAAGCATCCACCCCCGGGCTCATGGCCCGCGGGTTGATGCTAAGTAGAACCTTCCATCCACCCCCTGCTACTTCCGGCAGGACCTCACTCGTTCATCGCGATCGCGTATCCCTTTCCCCCCTTTATTCTATGGGGGACGTCAGGGATGTCTGTCCATGTTAAGGGGTAGCTCTGGTGGCTATGTTCCCTTGTCCTTCTCCATGTCGTTATGTCGGTTCGGTTGTGTGTGTGTGCTTTCGCCGCCTCATGTCAAAGTCTGTTCCACCCGCCTTGGTGAAACCGGCCTTAACATAAATGATCCGTCGCAGTTCTTTAGAGCTGGCCCCTCAGGTGTCCCCGAGCCAGGTTCCTCTTCGCAGTGTTCTTTCTTGTCCACCCCGGTGATTTTTGTGTTTTTTTTTTGAATTTTTTTTTTGGTTTTATGAATTTTTTTTTTTTGGTGCGTGCGCAGATGAACAGTGCTTGCCCATTTTGGACAAGCCCCACTCATCCACTCACACGGTTTTTGTTTTTTTTTGGTATGCTTGTGAGTGCGCATGTGTCCACACGCACCCACTTGCATGGTTTTTGTGTTTTTTTTTGTGTTTTTTTGGTGGGGTTTTTCTTGTTGTTTTGCTTCCTATGGGTGGTCCTCAAGTTGTTTCCTAGGTCTTTTGTGTCTTCTGTAGTCTTCTGCCGTGTAGCTCGTCAGGTCTCTCAGCTCTGTGTTCGGATGAGATCTAAGCTCTTCAAATAGCTTTCTGGCTCTTGCGTCCATTATCTCTAGTACCTTCTGCGGTTTTAAGTCGTTGTATATATCTTCGTTTCTTACGTACCAGGGAGCGTCCAGAGCCTGCCTGATCGAGATGTTTTGTTGTGCCTGTAATTTTTTCCTATTTGTTTCGCTTGTATGTCCCCATGCAACAGATGCGTATGTTAATATTGGTATTATGATGCTCCTTATGAATCGTAATTTTGTCTTCAGGTCCAGTTTACTTCTTCTGCCGAGTAATCCGCTTAGCCTCGCCCTTGCCTGTTTAGTTTTAGCTACCACTGCGTTTATGTGTTCGTTGAATGTCAATCCCTTGTCGAGTATCACTCCTAGATACTTGGCCTTGTCCGTCCAAGGGACTTCCTCTCCGTCTATTTCGATGTTTTCTTCAGGACTGTGTCTTCTTTTCTTGAAGAAAACCGCCTGGTTTTTTTCTCCGTTGATTTGGATTTTCCACGTGGTGCACCATTCCTCTATAGCGTTTGTGGCTGTTTGCAGTCTTCTCGTGATGTTTTTCGGTTTTCTGCATCTTGTCGCTATTGCTGTATCGTCCGCGTACATTGCCATTATGGTGTTTTCTGTCTTCGGTATGTCTGCCGTGTATATAGTATACAGCAGGGGTGATAATATCGCTCCCTGCGGTACTCCAGCTTCCATTTCTCCGTTTCCTGACTTGGCTTATCCTACTTTCACGTGGAAATTCCTTTCTTTGAGGTAGCTGTAAAGGAGTCTTACTAGGGGTTTGGTATATCCCTGTTCATTCATTTTATATATCAATCCTTCATGCCAAACTCTATCGAAGGCCTTACTGATATCTAAGAATATTGCTCCTGTGGATTCTTTCTGATTAAATCCTTGAGTGGTGTATTCTACCAGTCTCAGGATTTGTTGTTCGGTACTGTGTTCTTCTCTAAATCCAAACTGCTCTTCTGGTATCACGTTCAATTCTCTTGTTTGAGTCTTAAGAATCCTTAGAATGACTCTTTCGGCTATTTTGCTCATTGACGGTAATAAGCTTATTGGGCGGTAATTTTGTGGGAAAGTCGGACATTTTCCCATTTTTTTAATCATGATTACTTCGGCTTTTTTCCATCTTGCTGGGAAGTACTTCATCCTTAGTATCGCGTTTATTATGTTGTTGAGGTGCATTACTCCTTTTATTGGCATGTTTTTCAGAGCCCTGTTGGTGATCCCGTCTATTCCTGGTGCCTTCCGAGCATTAACCGGGATACGAAACGAGCCGAAGGCGAGTTTCGTATGGTTTATGCGATCATTACATGATCGTTGCATAATATACTATTATATTAGGTAATTTTAGTGGAATATACATTTTTTCATAAATTTAAAACTTTCTATTTTTATAAATTATGGTCCAAAAAACGCTGCTAATTTTAAAAGCCCTTCTCGGAAGTCCATATTCTGAAATAATATTTATTGGATTGAAAATATGTTTTCCACCCCATAAGGCACACTCCCCCTGCCGGATGGACAATAACATTTACATATGATGGAATTAAACGCAGGGGATGACATCAATTTATTGAGATTTGTACAATCATGTTAGGGATATGTTTATCATCTATACTTGAGGGTGTTTTAAGAGGGCATTTCAACTATCATTTAATAAAATTGTTCAAGATGGTTTATTTGTTTGTAATTGTAATTTATCAAAATATTACAAAGTTTTCGAATCAATATGGTAATTTACAAATGGCGGTTAAATATAAAAATGGTAAGAAAATGAATATCTTTAGGGTGAACGTTGAAACAAAAATATAAAATACATTCTAGTTTAATTTACCGATAATACCAATAGTATATTGTGCAACTAGTAGGGTAAGTTCAACTTTTCTCACGAGTGTGGAAGTTTGTGGCGTGAGCCTTGGGGGCAAGTGCCGCAAACACACGAGTGAGAAAAGTACTTGCACACTATACTTTTTCTACAACTGCACAAACTGTGACCAAAGTGTAGACGCCTTTAATTTTTTTTACAACTTTTTAAAATATACCAAAAGTACACTTTTCGAAAAAGATTTTATTTTTGTATTTCTTCTCCATTCTATAAATTTTTCGTATGCCAATTCATACTTCATTCTTGAAATTTCTGGCCATAAATCTAAATGTACTTTTGCAGCTTTTTCCAATATCTCTGACATAGTATCTGTCAGTATTCATATTATTTATATCATAAATAAGTACTTATATGTCTTGTTAAACTAAACGCTATAATTAAAGCGTTTAAAAGTTGTTTTTTCAACTATATTCATGCAAAATTTAAAAGGCAACACTTGTATAAACTATTTGATTGTCAGAAATCTCACATCCTATGCGGACAGCACTATACATCTTTGCAAAACCTTCTTTTATAAGTCACATAATATGATATTTTCGGTTTTGAATGTATAGTGGACGTAATATTTTTAATGAAGCTATCTAATCGTATATCCCCTTTGAGTTATATTACGAACCATGGCGGTAATATAATAATAATAATAATGAACTTTATTAGTACTCAAATAAATTGGCCACCTGAGTGGATGTACACGTCATATAGGTACATATAGTTTAGAACAATTAGAAAAAGAAAAAAAATAGTTACAACGAGAATCTGAACCACCTGATAGCAAGCTAGGCCTCCAAGTACTCAGTTGAACTATAAAATGCATTATCAGATATATATTGCTTTAGTTGGTTTCTGAAAGCTCTGATGGGTAGACTCTTATATTTATTGGGTAACTTATTAAAGAGTTTGGTTCCCATATAACTAGGAGATCTCTCATATTTTGATAATTTATGCTTAACAATAGATAGCTTATCTGCATTTCTGGTAGAATAGGAATGATAGTCGCCATTCTGTTTAAAATTGTGAATGTGCATCTTAACATATATGAGTATTTTGTAAAGTATAAATAGACGATAGGGTAAGGATCTTGTTATCAATGAACGTTTGTCTGCATGAACTCTGAAAGAGTAAGTTAAATATTGGTCTTATTATACGCTTCTGATGTATAAACACCTTATTAGCACTGGATGCATTTCCCCACAAGATGACATTAAATGAAAGATGACAATAGGCCAAAGAATAATATACACTTAGTTAGGTAGTAAGGATCTCAAATCAGATGTTGTTTTTAGTTGTAATAATGCATAGTAAGCAGAGTTTAGCTTTTTACAAACAATATCTGAATGGGCTTCCCAATTCATGAATCGATCTAAATATAGGCCTGTGATGCCTTTTGGCTGAAATATTATTTATTAATTATTTAAATTATTATTATGGTATTATTATGAATAAAGACATAAATTCCCTTGAAGCTAATTTCAATAAAGCATGAATCGTTTACAAATATGAAATAGAAAGGTCGCACGTAGGAAGTCAAGCGTGAAATAAACATAAACAGAATTGTTTATATTTACTAAACGGTGAACTTGACTCGTTAACTTGACTCGTTAACTCGTTAACGATAGTGTTTTAAGAAGCATTCTTAATCAATTCTAAATATATTATATGGCATTCAAAATGTATTCTATTCATCGTAATCATTTTAATTAATATTCTAATTAGTACTAGTAATAAGAGAGTTAATGTATAATAGTAAAGTAAGGTAATAAAGAGAACATGTCCCAGTGATTCCAGTAGTTGTTTTATTCCTGTGAGATGACACACCAAGTGACCAGCAACACCACCTTTTCAGAGGCCCTTCCACACTTCTAATGCACCAAGTATCCATAGTAGGATACATACATTACAGGCCTAAAAATTTGTAAGTGTTAGAAGGGGTAATGTTTGAAATAACCACGGCAAGAGTATTTTGTTTACATCTAAAATGTGATAAAATGGTTTTCTCCAAATTAAATGTCAAACAATTTCTATTACACCAACTCTTGAATAACTCAATTATGGAACAAATCTTTATGCTAAGTTCATCAGCAGTCACTGCCGAAACCACCACTGAAGAATCATCTGCATATAAAATAATGAGCCGACAACTTTAAATTCGCACAATATATATTATGGCAAGTATACCTACTAGCCGAAGAATCAATTCCAATAATAGTACAACTAATGAATAGAATAGTAAGATTTACTCAATAAAATGTACATAAAAAAGTCAATATAAAAAAGTGAAGGATTTTACAGCGCCATTCTTCGCTGTTAAAAGCTGAACTGAACTACGCTTCATGCAGTCTTTTAGCGGTCATTTATTTTCATTATCGTTGACGAGACAATCCCTTTTTACCCTTAACATATTGAACAAGAACGAGTAGGGTAACAAGAAATGGGGAAACGTAAACGTTCGTTCACGCACTTCTATTCCGGTATCGTCGTTTCTCTTCTAATAATCTCTCTTTATTACTGAACATATTTATTTTTCAAGGAAATTTATAAAATACTTTTTTCTACAATCCTATACAAAAAGTCGTCATTTTGTAATAGAATACTTTCAGCGTGATTTCCGTCATCAGTGAGAGAAAGTGTCATAACGTTAACTTTCGACTCCAGTGACGAAAGTTAAATTTATATTCTCAATTATTTTCCGCCCTCGTATATAATGCTTTGACGACTTTTGCTTATTAATAAACAGAGATAGGAATCATCTCTTTAATAAGAATGCATTTTTTTGCTTTTGTTTAATTAAAAAGCAAAATAGAATTGTAAAAATACCGTGAGATTCAAAAAAATATTTGTTCAATGTTCTTTTCTAGTATATTATTATGATATGAACAGGGTTGTAGAAAAAGTATAGTGCTTTACTCGTCGAAATAATTTTTTAAGGCTCGTGAACATTACCAGCCTCGGCAGGTAAACTGTTCTACTACTCGCTTCAAAAAATATTACTTTAGTCACTCGTAAAACAATATACTATTTTCTATTATACAACTATACTATTAAAATACATCTTTATCTTTGCTGTATTCGAGAAGATAAATTTCTCACTCTCTCACTAGTGTAATATAAATCTTTTTTCTACGACCGTGCGTTTTAACCCACTTTCCCGCACGCATTTTAGCTTTGAAAGTGTCACTTTCCCGCACTAGTGCGGGAAAGTAAAATTATGCAAATTTTGACCTTATTAGATAATTTTTTACTTCGGAAGTTATAACTATTCTTACAGCAGTTGAATAAATAGTCCATCAAATAAAATCTACATCTTATCTAGCTTTTTGTTGCATTTTTAATTTTTTGAAAATTTAAAATAATGAAGATATTTCGATATAGCCCTGTACATTCTTTGAAGTAGTGTCATAAAACAACTATCAAACCAACCGGGCTTGATATGAGGAAAATATATCAAATAAAATTATTTCATCTACAAATGATTTTATGTATGTAAGTGTTTTGGGGTGACATTCACTGAGACCTAAAAGATCTCAGAAACTAGCAGTTCCTTTAGTCCTATTTCCTGGAGGAATTTTAGGATGTCTCGGGCTTAAACTTAGGCAAATGTTCCTCTTCTATCCAGGAATCTCCTAGGTGCTGTGCTCTAGGATTCTGAAGTGCTGTGCAGTTGGAAAGTATGTGGATGGAGGTTTCTTCTTCCATTCCACAAAATCTGTATTCTTCTTCCTCCACTATTTTGAGCTTTTTTAGGTGCCCATTCAGGCGACAATGTCCCGTTAGGATCCCTCTTAAAACTCTTAGCGCAGTTTTACTTTGACTTATGCATTCTTTTGATCTCAATAGGTTGTAGACACCCAGTAGAGTATTTGAGTGTATAAGCCCTCCTAGATCTTTCCAATGGTCAGATCTTCTTTTTTTCTCGGCTTCACTTATTTCTTCCAATATTACATTGGGGCTGATTCCGCAAAAGGGTTCGGGCCCCAAGAAAGGCATTTCAGTCCCCCTCTTTGCTAGTTCATCTGCTATTTCATTTCCTTCTATTCCAGTGTGTCCTGGAATCCATAGTAAGGTGACTATGTTGTTCTCGCCTAGTTCATTGAGTTTGTCTAGGCATTCCCACACCATTTTGGAACTGATTACACAAGAGCTCAGTGCCTTAAGCTCCTGTAATGCATATACAGGCTAGTCTTTGAATTTTGGAGAAGTTTTCTCTCGTCGTCAATAGACTAGTTCTACTACTCCACGCAATGGCTCCATAAGTGATGATTGGTCTTACTATGACAGTGTACATCCAGCCGTTGCCGTCACCGTGATCGTCATCTTCATGTGACCTGTAACCGATGCCATCCTCATCAACGTCATCTACTTACCAGTTAACACCAAATAACTCCACTGAACCGACAATTTTAAGTGGCCGGTAATTTTAAGTGATTTACAGAATGCAACAAATTGTGTTTCTAATATTAATATTTATACATAATAATAATAATAATAATAGTTTTTGCTTAAAGTTTTGTATATGTATGTCAAAATAAAAAAACTTTTGAAAAATGGGTTGGTATACTTTTTTGCATATACGGTCGTAGAAAAAATAATGTTCCTTACTCATGCGTAAAGTATATTTCCCGATCTTGACCGCTTGCCCAAACTCCGCTTCGCGTCGTTCGGGTCAACTGCAGTCGCGTGCGAGAAAGTATCACCGTTGATTGAAGGAGTTTGGGTATCAACGCACTTGTTAGGAAAAAAACTATTCTTACGATCAATTTCTCCAGCAACAAAAGTTGTAGGAAAAGTGGCATAAGACAAAGCCAAAGTGACATAGAGCATAACCAAAGTGACATTAGGCATACCTACAGCAAATTGTCATTCTGTGGTACCTAACGTAAACTTGTTGCCTACTGTAACTTTTGATAAATCTTTAAATATGATCTTCAGTAGTTTATTGAAATGGAATGCAGAAATTGTACTAATTTCACCGCCATAAGATATGTCATGATAGAAAAAGTTCTCACGAAAAAGTTCCGTGTGCAACACAGTGGTTTGTTTGAATTCTGGATGGTGGTCGTAGGAAAAATACAGTGCTCTACTCGTTTGGAATTGCTGATTTCACTTGTTACACTATATCATGAAATAAAGCAATTTATTTTGTTTAAATCTTCATTATTTGAACTAAGTTCAATACAGATTCGTGACGAGTTTCGGTAACGCAGTAGCTTTCTCAAAGAAGTGAAGGTATAGTGAAAAATTTTTAATTTATACAGTGCATTATGTGGAAACTCACTAGCTTATACTATTCACATATCTTACCTGTTCCTTGCAATCTCGAATTAGGGATAGTTCTTGAACTAACACTTCCATATTTTCGACGATATGCGCATGTCAGTCTCACCAATTCTAGGGCCAAGCAAGAGTGCAAGCGACAAACGTGATGGCCAGCGATCGCATACTCTCTCAACTGAATTACCCCTTGCCGGTCACTGTCGTACCTATAACTTTTTTTTCAGAAACGACACAAAAATTATTCAGACAATGCCAAACGCCAACAGAATTGGAGGACAACTAATAGTACACACACACCTCTATCAAACCCGTCCCTTCCAGGATGCACTCCTCTAGGAGCAATGCATCCCGGGAAGAACATTCCTCCACCCCTCATCTCTTCCGATGAGGCCTCAGTCCTAACTGCTGGGCTTGTCCATCTTCTTTTCTTGGTTTATGGAAAAGTTCTGGCGTTCATCTTTTCTTCTCGAGGTAGTGATAGTCACTTTTCTCTCGCTGGTCTTCTTGATTTTTCGTCGCTCGCGAGGTGTGTGCATGTCGCTGCCTCAAAAAGGTACAAATCCTTAGCCGACGTACTGCGACTAAAGACGACCTTGGAGAGTGGATCCACTTGTTAAAGCCTTACTAGCTTTCCTGCCGGTCTTTTCTATGGACAGGCAGGATCTCTAAGTAAGTGGTCTTCTTTTACTTACCTGTTGGTGTTTGTCCTCATTGCTGTCCTTATTCTAGCTGTTTCCTTGGTCGTGCGTGTTTGTTATAGTCTTCTCTGGTATATTCCCTGAGTTCTCTCAGTTGAGTGTTTGGGTGTGTCCTCAGTTCTTCGAATCTTCTCCTGGCTTTGGCTTTCATGACTTCGATGATCTTCTTCTGGTCTAATTCCCGATAGAGCTGATCGTTCCTGACATAGTATGGTGCGTTTGTGGCTTGTCTCAGGCAGATGTTTTGCTGAGCTTGTACCTTCTTTCGTGTGCTTGGCGCTGCGTGTCCCCAGGCTATGGAGGCATACATCAGGATGGGTAGGATGATTGCGTTGATCAGCTTAATCAGTCGTCCTCTAGCTTGTCTTGCTTTGTTGACTGCGTATTCGACGTGTTCTCTGAAGGTCAATCCTTGGTCCAAGATGACTCCTAGGTACTTAGCTTTGTTACTCCATTGTACTTCCTGTCCTGACACTTCGATGTTTTCTTCTGGTATTTTCCTCCTCTTCTTGAAGTAGACTGCTTGAGTTTTCTCTGCATTGACCTTTATCTTCCACGTCGTACACCAGTCGTCTATGCTTTCAACGGCTTCTTGTAGTCGTTGTGTCACCATAGCTGGTTGAGTGCTTCTTGTCACTATGGCTGTGTCATCTGAGTAGAGGGCCATCATGGTGTTGTTCGCCTTAGGAATGTCTGCCGTGTATATGTTGTAGAGCAGTGCTGACAGTACTGCTCCTTGTGGAACTCCTGCTTCTGTAACTCCCAGTTCGGATTTGGTTGGTCCTATCTTGATCCTGAATGTCCTGTCCTTCAAGTAGCTGTTGACTAGTTTGGTGAGTGACGTCGTGTATCCTGCTTCTTTCATCTTGTAGATCAGACCTTCGTGCCAGACTCTGTCGAAGGCTTTGCTGATGTCCAAGAAGATGGCTCCTGTTGATTGGTTCCAGTTAAATCCTTGTGTTGTGTATTCCACTAGTTCCAATACTTGGTCTTCTGCTGCGTGGTGTTTTCTAAATCCGAACTGTTCTTCTGGCAGTATTCCTATTGCTCTTGTCTCCTCTTGTAGTTTGTTTAGAATGACCCTCTCGGCTATCTTACTCATCGTTGGGAGTAGGCTGATGGGTCGGTAGTTCTGAGGAAATTTTGGGCTTTGTCCATTTTTGTTCAGCATCACTACTTCGGCTTCTTTCCATGCCTTTGGAAAGTGCTTGGTCCTAAGTATTCCATTGATGATGGCTGTCAGGAATACCAGTCCTCGCTTTGGCAGGTGTTTCAGTGCGTTGTTGCTGATGCCGTCTTTGCCCGGCGCCTTTTTGATCTTCCTCCCTCGGATGATGTAGGCTACTTCTTCAGGTGTGGTATAACCTAAGTTCTCGTTGTTATTTTCGTTGTTGAGGTAGTTGTTCACTGTCTCTTCGACCTGATCTGTGAAGTCCATGTCTTCGTTTGAGAAGTCGTTCAGGGTGAACTGGAGCTCCATTTTTCTTCTGAAGGCTTCTGCTTTCTCTTCGTCTGTTTCTGCCATTCCGTTGTCTCCGTGTAGGGGTGGTATTGGTTTCCTGTCTTGTCTAAGGAGTTTTGCTAGCTTCCATAGTCCTGGTTGATCTATTGGTAGTTCATCTAGTCTGTTTTCCCAGTTTTTGGATCGGTGTTCGGCTAGCAGTTCCTTGACTTCCTCGTGTAGTCGGTAGGATTCTCTTTTGTCTTCTGGTCTTTTGGTCCGGTTGGCTCGTCTTCTGGCTCTATTTTTCTCTCTGATGAGTTGTTTCAGGTCTTCGGAGATGTTGGAGAACCGTTTGTAGTTTTCCACCTGCCTGATTGTTGTGCTGTCTTCTATTGCCTGTTGGATGGCTTCCTCCAGGTGTTTGAGTTGCTCGTCTAGCTCATCCTTGTTGTTGATGAATGGGATTGGTCCTATCAGCTGTCCAGCTCTGGCTTTGAACTTCCTCCAGTTGGTCTTTTGGACTTGTCTTCCGGTTGTCCTTGCTCCTTCACCAATGGTAAGGATGACTGGTTCGTGGTCTGTTCCTCCTTCGCCGTTGACTATTTCCCATTCAACAGTGATGTCGTTTAGGACGGCTATATCTAGTACGTCCGCCTCTCCTCTGACTGGAGTGTGGGTGGGGTGAGCTGGTCCTATGATCAGCATTTCAGGTCGGTTGTCGGCTATACTGGTTAGCTTCCTTCCTGCCTGGTTTATGGTCCTGCTGTTCCATTGCCTGGACTTCGCGTTGAGGTCTCCCATCAGCACTGCTTGGTGTTGTTCTGGTAGAAGGCCTTCAATGTCTCCCTCATGAAGTTGGTCTTGTGGTCTTTTGTAGGCTGAAATAACGTCTATTTCTCCGAAGCTTGTCTGGACTGTGATTATTGTTGCTTCCATCGTCAGGAGGTATGGAGTTGTCTTTCTGTGATGTGGTATTCCTGTTTTCACCAGAATGGCTGTTCCTCCGCTTCTGGCATTGATGTCATCTCTGTATATCCTGTAGTCTGGCCATCTCAGGTTGTAGAAGTCTCCTGGTAGTTTGGTTTCCTGGATGGCAAAGATGTCCAGGTCTTCTTCTTCTAGTATGGCTCCCATGAGGTTGACATTGGTGCGCAGTCCTCCGCAGTTCCATGTTCCTATCTTCAGCTGATGTGGAGGTTGTGGTTGTTGATCCATTAGTTGGTCCTGGTGAAGTTCTGGAAGAAGTTCTTCATCTCCTCCATGTGAGTAGAGAAGAGCTTCATCATCTCAAAAATGTCCTGTTGCTCCTTTGGTGGCATGGTGGTCTTCTTTGCTGAACTAATGGTACGCCTCTGTACAGAGCATTTATATGTCTTGCAAGAGCTGTAGTGGGGGGGTGACATTGAAAACGAGTTTGTGCGCATGGGGGCGGGTTCGCTATCACGTTGGGAGCTTGCAGTCACAGTATACCAGTTTTGGTATACTGTGTTGCAGTATTATCGCTTTCCAGTTAGTATAGTTTTTGTACCGTAAGAATGATACATAATGTTTGTTCCAGCTGCCGATAGAATTTTTCTAGGTATTGTTCGCACAAGGGATGTATTTATTCCGCTTTCTTACTGATTATGTATCGTACAAAAACTGTACCAGCTATAAGTGTGTGACATTGAAACGATTCCTTGCTTGGCCCTAGAATTGACGGAGCTGACATGCGCTTCGTCAATTCTATGTTGTCTAACCATCCTTAATTTTGTTTGCATAGAACGGCTCATACATGCCAGTTGAAACAAACCTACAATCATTTGGAAAGCGAAATAAATACAGCACTTGTCTTCATTCTTCTATCGCTAGCTGAAAAAAAACATATCAATTTGTTAGAGAAATGCTTACGTAAATCACTAACACTTATTGAACCATTCGATAAAACTGTTAGAGCGCTTTCAGACGAGACACTTTGTGGCCGGCTACTAGTGTCTGAAAAGAATCACGCGGCTAAAAATATATTAATATAAATAGACGCACTCATCTGTGTCTCGTGTATTTTTGCCGCGTGATTCTTTTCATACACTAGTAGCCGGCCACAAAGTGTCTCGTCTGAAAGCGGTTTAACAGTGTACGCGAAATAAAAATCTACTATTACACTTAGTAGTTTACAGTGTGATTCGATAGCCTTGCACCGTCTATCGAACAAACACTGACACGAGATTTTAATAATGAAATTATTGTGAGAACTAGCCGAGGAAAAGCATCTGCAACCGCACCCCTACTTTTAACAATAATTTTAATACAATTATTCGGTTTCCTGACATTCGCTGGAACGTTTGTGTTTCTATAAAATTAGTAATTGAAATTTAAATTTCCTCAAGAACTACAAGTGAATTTTATGATAAGCATTAGCTTTAAAAAAATAAATATATCTAAGCATGTAAGGAATGTACATGTTGCGTTGGAATATTGTAAGAATCAAGCGTGCAGCTAGAAATTAACAGCAAACATTAAGCTGTTATTAAATGATTTTCTCTGGGTGGAGAAAGTAAATAACAACACGAGGTACAAAGCGCCGAGCGCTGCTATACCTCGGCATAAAATATCTAGTTTACAAGTAGTCTAATCTCATTGACAGTAGAAGACTTACCGGTTTTATAACTTCGACAGCAGACAAGATGGATTCATATGCAACATAAACTAAACTAAAACATTTTCATTTTCATTTTCACAAACACCCTACTCCCATATTAATATGCCAATTTTTACGAAATGATCCCATATAAAAATTTACGGTAAGTTACGCCCATGGTGGCTTACAATTTTACAATTTAAACTGTACGTCTATGATATCTAGTGAAGGTTAGGCGGTGACCAGCCCACAATTTTCACCCCTACCAAAAATCACAGAACGTGGATAAAGGACTGTGGATATTGTTGGTTTGAACAACTTACATCTTTCTTTTGCTGCATCGGTCCAAACTTATCAATCAACGGTTTTACTATAACCTCTGTTTCAATAATTCAAACACATGTCAAAGGTAGTAGTGTAACGCCTTACAGAGACTTTTAAAATCAAAGATAAATGATGAAATGGAACGATTTGATTTGTTAAAATCTACATTATTGTAATGTTTTTCTTATTTATTTAAACAGTTTTCACCGTGGGATAAAATTATACGATTACTATGGCTAATTACTATTGATTTATTGAAGAAACACTTACACACTATTATAAACTTAATTTATATACACACTACTTAATGTCTACTAATTTATCTACACTCGGTATAATAATTGTTCTAATTTATCTTCAACACTATTTATATTCACTATCTGTTCACTCACTGTATACTGAAACTGTTTACCGATTCACTGTATACTGAACAACTCCCGACTCACTCAAAAACCAGCGTATATATAGTCCTTAGTAACTCTAGAACCTTCTTGAAGATACCACCTCTGCGTATACTCTAGAATTCTAGAACATTCGTGAATAAACCACCGCATTCGCCAAAATTTATAGTTTACGACAGGACCGGCTTCTGAATCACTGAGTTCGTAACATTATATTAAACTGAAAGTTGTGACGCGTTTCGCTAACACATTAGCTTTCTCATGTTACCATAGTCATACTTGGCGGATTGCGATGGTGAAACATCTAACGAATTTTCTTTAATCTTCAATTTGTGGAGAAACAACATCAAAATCACGAAGAGACTGATATGGATTATCGGTGTTTTCGTCGACTTCTATTTTCAGATTTTCAAACCTTGCTTCTTGTTTCAACTTTATCCTATCCCATTTATCTGTGTCATGTTCTGTAAAAAAAAAATGTACATCAATACATACAAATACTAAAAAACATACAATATAAATTATTGCTTCTATTACATCTCCATTTTGTTTCAATCTACTTTAATTTTAATATAATGTAGATTTTAACAAATTAAATTGTTCCGTTTCATCATTTAGTATGGATTTACATCAAGTAAAAGCCTCATCTATTTAATATTGCAAAGATAAAGACCGTTCACCAAGAAGCAACAACTACTTCCCTGGCTATATGTCACGAAGCACATTGAATTACACTTCAAAGTTAAATGGGGCTGGTATATCTGCAAGATATGCCCTATTGTCAACTGTCAGTTGGTGGACATGCTTTTCGCCCACTGGAAAACCAATCAAAATAATCAAATACATTATTGTATCCTCAAATATTATTTTAGCAGCAAAACATTTCAGTTGTAAAATAATTATACCTACTGTGCTATTTCTATCGGATTGACGACTACCTATTGTAGTGTGGTTTGGTCTTGAATAGATCAAGTTGGCATAAGTCAAAACGAAATATCTTGGAATAAAGTATAACTTGTGAGGTTTGGGGTGATACAGCATTCATGTAGTGACTGCTTCCTTCCTTTGATTTTCGGACATTAGCTTGTCGTTTTTATCAATCTTTTAGTGTCAGACACGCATGAATTTGTTTCCAAAGAAATAAGAAAATACAGAATAGAAATTTTAAAAACTCATGATGTTAGAAATCTGTGAAAATTCAAATAAAAAAACGATACCAAAGAAATTACAAAAATAAGGAAAGGGACATTCACACAATAGAACTAAATAAAGAAACGTAAACAGTATGTTTCCGGTGGTGAGTAAATCTGAAGCTAAATGTCGGCAAATCTCCGTGAAATACGAAAGGCGGATCGAGAGTGCACGCTCAATTGCCCATCAAAGGCACCCTGTTGGTTTGCTTTAATACCTACCTGAATAGTGTGAGGGAGAAACAAATCCATGATTGCGTGTATATATGAGGGACATTCAAAATGTAGTATGGAATATATTCGGCGGCAGCTGAACTATCTGGTATGTAACCCCACTATTTTTATTAGGGATATTAAAAATTATCAAAGTGCTATTCATAATTGAAATTGTTTTGAAACATACAGTTTTTTTTAATTCCCTGAAATTGATTTTGCCTGGAAACAAAAAAATGTTCATTACTACTGTTTAAGTGCTGCGCAAAGTTTAAGAAACTTTCACTGAAGTCATTCTTTATATCAAGAATCTTTTAATCGCCAGTACGATTATAAAAACGTGTGTTTTTAATGGCTCATCACAAATCAATATACAGGGCAACTAAGAAGCAACAAATTTATTGCAAAGCAAAGCAAAGGACGAGACCATCAGCTTTAAGGTTTCCAGGGGATGCCCACAAGGCGGAGTACTATCTCCCCTACTGTGGTCTCTCTTGATGGATAACTTGCTTAGCGATCTCGAAAGAGAAGGGGTAGAACTGCAAGCGTATGCAGACGACCTTGTCATCTTGGCAAGGACCAAGTCAGGAAGGGTAGCATATAATATCCTCCAAAAGACGATGTCCACAGTTGGTGTCAGAGGGAACATATGTCTGTTATACCTGGCAAAACTGTAATAGTTCCCTTCACTAGAAAAAGGAAGTTGGAGGATCTTCCACCACTTTCCTACAATGGTGAGGTTATTCCATTTGCAGCGGAAGTAAAATATTTGGGGATTATCCTAGATAAGAAACTTGGAACGCTCACTTGGAAAAAGTTATCCATAAGGCCAGACTATCTTTGTGGACATGTCGCATGATCTGTGGAAAATCTTGGGGCTTGGGACCCAAACAAATCTATTGGATATATGTGATGATCGTTAGACCAATGATGACATATGGAGCTATTGCCTGGTGGCCAAAAGCTTTACAGCGAACGGCCCAATCAAAGCTCTCTGGTTTACAGAGACAGGCTTGTCTGGCAATCACTGGTGCTATCAGCTCCACACCGTCAGCAGCCATGGAAATCCTTCTGGACCTACCTCCTCTCCATATATTTTTG
Source organism: Galerucella tenella (assembly GCA_910591685.1). Classification (NCBI taxonomy): domain Eukaryota; kingdom Metazoa; phylum Arthropoda; class Insecta; order Coleoptera; family Chrysomelidae; genus Galerucella; species Galerucella tenella. The sequence goes on along the minus strand of CAJUYH010003852.1, from coordinate 5,044 downwards.
GAAAGAGAGGCTAGATGGACAGAATACAGAATTGTATATTTTTCTAAATGCACAAATCAGGCTTATGCAGAACGAAGCAGAATACTAGCGGACAGTGAAAGTCACAGTATTCTGGGAATGACCTCTGACATAATGCCTCCAACAGTAAACTACGACCTGCCTTACACCGTCGTAATTTTCTCGGACAGCCAAGCGGCTTTAAAAGCACTTAGCTCTCGCCGTGTAACGTCGAAATTGGTTTTAGACTGCCAAAAAAGACTCTCCTCAATAGGAGAACTTAATAAAGTATTGCTGGTCTGGATCCCTGGCCATTCTGGCATGGAAGGAAACGAGAAGGCAGACTTTCTTGCAAGGGAGGGTGCCGCACGTGTTTCTATCGGACCAGAACCTACAATTGGCATCGCAATAAGTTTTGCCAAACAAACACTAAATACCTGGACAGCAAGAAGAGCTTTAGACTTCAGGCATAATTTACCAGGATATACCAGGCTTTTATACATCCTTCGAAGTATGTCTCCAAACAAATGTTAGACCATAGCAGGCATGACCTACGTTAATGTATTATAGCTCAAAAGTCGTCGGCATATATGTTAACCTCGTGTAATATTTGACGTATTGTTTCAATTGAAACCGAAACTCCGGAAGCATTCATCTCAATCATACCAGATTATTTTATGCTTTAGACACAAATATATGAAATTAATAACAATTCAATTTAATTTGATACTTTGTTTGCTCTAGAATATTTCTGTTTTTAAATCAAAACAATACTATTTTCAAAGAATGTATCTCAATCCCCTCGTAACACTAAACCGAATTTTCATATAGTAGGTAGAGGTGTGAGACCGTAAAAGCGTTACAATTGAATCTGACTGAATAGATCAAACAATTTGTATGTGTATGTGTGTTAGTTATAATCCAGTATCCTTTTTATTGGGGCCAATGGTTTCTGCCAATCAGGATTTTAGAAGCTTTTATAAGGACTTATCCAAATATTTAGTGACAATTGTATGATACACACTGTTACCAATACTCCAATAACAAACTTATTATGCTTTGATTGCTTGCACGGTTCAATGGGAACGAGCTATGGGGAATAGTTCTTAAATTCAATAAGAATGGTAAAATTGAGATATTAGTATTACAAGCCAGTTTATTGTTGTATTTTAGTCATAAAATGTATTTTTACAATAAATCTGAAGCAAAGAGGTGATTTTGAGTTACTTACAATTATAATGAAGGAACATTAACTTGAATCAAATTGAATTATTGTTTCTCCAGGAAATAATAGCATTTGAGCTCAATTTAATTCGAAAAACGGATACTCAGTCTTATTGCATAAAGATTATTGCCAGTAATGCAAGTCAACTAATATTTAGTAGTCTTTGAAAGTGTAGGAATAAGAATCTAAAAGAATCAGCAGGTTAACTTTATTGGTAGAGGACGTTTTATCGCAAATTTACGTACGTAGGGCCAAAATGAGTTAGCGAGGGCGTGGTAGTGGTAGTATTATCTACGACCACCTTTAAAATTAGTCATTTTCGAACCAAAATGTGTGAAATCATTCATTATACATAAGTACGTTGAAAAGCGTGAGTAAATGAACAACGCTTTTTATATGGGACTTTCATTATAACACCCAAAAGCGTGCGTGAATGACCAATGCTTTTTAAATGAGGTTTTCATTTTAACACTCTTTTTTATCTACGTAATGATCGAGTTGCCTTGGATTTAGTCGTTTGTTGTATAAACTTTTGTGCTGTCAGTAAATTTGACATAAGTGTCAGACATAGTGAAAAATATTTTCTGTTATATTTGAAATTTTAATTACACTTATTTTAAATGGAAGAACCTCGAGAAGAATGCATTTCTATTCGGATCGCACACCACCTGAAATTAGAATTCGTTGGGTATATATTTGTTTATAGAGAATTTATTTTTATGTTTTTTAACCCCTTCAGAACACATTTTTTTTTCTTCAAGTGGTCGTAGATAAAGTTTTGTATGACACTAGTGCGTGAAGTACTTTTGCGCACTCGCTGCGAAAAAGGCACTCGCTACGTTCGTGCCTTGCATTTTCGCAACTCGTGAGCAAAAGTATAACTTCACGTGTATCTGACATAGGCGTGCGGATCATTTTTCCTTTTCAACAATAATTTGACTTTTATGAAACAGGAATGAATAGAACAAAAAGCTGTCTACTACTACTATTCCAAAAAAAAATTCCGAAAAATCCTGTAGGGTATCTATGTAAGTATACAGGGTGGTCCTTAAGTAATCGTACATAGAAGTTCTGTATTATCTCCACTTCAAAATATTGCGACTCAAATCAACTAGCCTTAATAAAATGTTGATATTAAGAGAGATACAGGGTGTTAAACATGAAATTTTATTTTTCGTTTTTTACAATAACTTCAACGCTTTTTGACGTATACCTATGCACCAAAATTTGATGTTGGTTGCTTTTGGATATGGGAAATCATAATTTTGTACCTATTTCGATGTATTTTGTAGAGGGCGCCACATAGGCCACGTATGCTCCATAAATGTACGCAAATATTTTCTGCCTTTCACATTATCGCTACTTTTGTAATAGCATATTAAGTATCAAGAACGGTAAGGATTGTTTACCGGTCGACAGCAATGTTTGGAGGCTGAGCGTAGCGAAGCCTCCAATTTTGCTGGAGACCGGTATTATCCTTTGGCGATCGTATTGAAATTTCGAATGAAATAATTCAAATTTCTTCGAAATGAACGAAATGTCAGAAGTGACATTTATACTTCTCGATCAGCTTGAAATATAATTTGCATTTTGGTGAAATTGTCTTTATGCAATTTTTTTTAAATTGTTCTGTTCGGCTCATTTCATTAAAAAAATGTAAATATTCTTATTTTTTTTGTTCCTTTTGTGTAATGAATGAAGTAATATATTATTTATAGGACCACTTAAATGTATGTAGGGCTATGACTTCGGTAAGTAATTTACTTACCGACGTCTGAACGGTAAGTAAATCACTTACCGACGTGTTAGACTTAGAAACCAGTAAACACAACCTACCGTCCTGACAACCGATGATGTAAATAAACAAAAAAGATCGATCGCGCAAAAAAAATAATTAGAGCCACATCATTACAACAAAAAAAGGTATACTTGTTAGTATCCCCAAATCTCAACGGTTTTAGAGATAATCACATTTTAGTGATTAACTACATAATTATTATTTAATGAAATTACGTTCCAAAAATGTAGTGTGTACAATTATAATTTTTTTTAGTATTAAGATGAACAGTAGGTATTAGGGTATAGTAGCAGTTAACATGAAACATGTGTATGATACTTTCAATATTTAAAAATAATAATTATCGTACACACAACTTCATTTTTATGAACGTAATTTCATTAAATAATAATCATGTTGTTAATCACAAAAATGTGATTATCTCTAAAACCGTTAATATTTGGGAATACTAACAAATATACCTTTTTTTGTTGAAATGGTGTGGATTTAATTATTTGTTATAAAAGTAGCGCTAATGTGTAGGGCAAAAAAGCGCTCTCTTCAAAATATATCGAAATAGATGCAAAATTATAATTTCTCGTATCAAAAAACCCCTAACCTCAAATTTTTGTGCATATCCGTCAAAATGCGTTCAAGTTATTGTAAAAAACGAAAATAAAAATTTCTTAATATCAACATTTTATTAAGGCTAGTTGGTTTAAATCGCAATATTTTGAAGTGAAGATTGTACTGTACTTCTATGTAGAATTACTTAAGGACCACCCTGTATAAGTTTTTTATTCTTTTTTAATGTTCTGTGATCTGTGAAGTATGTGACGGATATAATTGTTTCATGAGATGAAGAGCACTTAGTGAGACTGTGATTATTATTAATTTGTTTTCTGGATGTAAACTGCACATCTTTGAAGCTTCCAAGAGTGCTATGAGTTCCCCAGTAAAAAAGAGCAGGGTTGAGTGATACGTTGTCGTTTAAGGGATACATATAACAGCTTAGTTGGAGCTTGCCGACAAATTACAACATTAACTGTCAAGTTTAGTTAACAGAAAGTCAAAAAGTACATAGAGAGCTGCATTTGTGCGCTCTGAAGATGAAGAGAGTAGAGATCACGTATTATCAACTTCCTGGTGAATATTGAACTTGGATGCGTAACCTGGCTTAGATTGAAGACCCAATATACAGAACACAATCCAAATCACTGAATTGATATTTCCAAATCAATTCATTAAATTTTTGGTATGATCATACAACTATTATTGTTTTCAGCACAAATTTAATCTGTCTAAAAAGACTGAAAACGGTAATATTTCAAAAATATGTAACTAAATCTGGCAACCCTGATACGTGACTTGCAGCTTTATGTGGCTTCTAAATGGATTTTTAGTGATATTCAAATTGATGACATGAATCGTGCACGCGTATCTCTACTAATATTACAAAGGTATATCCTGTTTTCTTCCTACAAACACGCGATCTTTTTGTTTTGTATGATTTATTATAAAAACACATTATATAATTTTATTTTTGTTAAATACCTTATTGGTGAAGATAAGAAATCGTATTTGAGCAGTTGGTTTTGCTTTAGAAAGAAACTAGCGTTACTAAAAGATAAACGCGTTATTCATAATGTGTGTATTCAATGAGAAATAGCTTTATTGTTATTTTTTCACCATATTAACTTTATTTATTTCTTGAACTACAACATTAATTTTTGAAAACAGAACTCAAAATTCCAATACTTCAAAAACTAAAAATTATCCTGAACTATCCCAGTATCACCAATTGAAGTGGTAAAAATGAAAAAGGCAGATAGTATATTTTCTTGTGCTGTATTCATTTCACTAAATAATTATTACACTACTAATTTAATCATTGTTATAACAATCGTAATTTAATTAAAATTAAACAATAATAAAGTAACATAACTTCTACAATGCTATACCTACTCATAAAATAGACATAGTTTTGTAACATGCTTATCAGCTGTTACGTTTTTCGTCTAAAAAACTATTTCATTTAGTGAATT
>CAJUYH010003851.1:0-30030 GCA_910591685.1 Galerucella tenella | reverse complement strand
AATTGGAAGTGAATAAATCAGGTAGTGCATTAAATATGTGCGGTGCAGCTTTAAATAACTGTAATTTTACTATTAATAATTATTATCGTTAATAAAGTTTAAAAGTTCAACTAATAATTATTTTCCCTGTTAAAAATTCTACTTTTTTGTACGGCCGTCAGCGTACAAAAAAGTACTTTTTTGTCCGCTCACGGCCGTACAAAAAAGTGGCGTCTGTAAAATCATACTTCAACATCATGAATTGACGTTAATAATGTCTACTTTTTTTGACGTTTGCGGAAAAAATCTATTTTCTATAATGAATACCAGTTTTCTTTCTTTTACCTTAGGCTTGTGGGGGGTAATTACCTCCTTTACCCCTCCCTGTACCCGCTACTGACATAACAAAAATAAACTGTTCCTGCAAAAAATATGAGTTCTTGTTCATGTTCAAAACCTGACGTACGGGTGTCGTTGAAAATATGATATAATATTAAAAAATCAGCTTACCCAATTGTTGTCTTTAAAAATCGACATCTTCACTGCTACTTTGTAGGTATTTATTGACACTCTATGCAATAACATCCAAAAACTTCACATTACGCCACAACATATTAGACGAAAAAAAAAACAGTTAATTTCACAAAACACGCTAACAAATTAAGTTTGTTTTGATTCGTCTACTTCAATATATAAAATAACACTTATTCCATACAAGTTACAAAAAGTTTATCAGTGCATGAAAAACTAACCTATAATTTTGTGATTTGAAATACTACGGCTAGATACAGTTTTTCTAACCGCTATACTTCTACAATGGAATTTGATTTATATATAAATAGGTACACAATAATAGCAACCATAATAAACAAATTACTATCACTGACACTGACAATTCAAGCGCCGCCGTTGCTAACCTTTGCACCGCGAAAAAATAAATCGGTGCGCGATTTTTTTATCGTTACAGAAGCGAGGCTGAAAGATTTTAACTAACTGCACGAGCACGAAGCTCCGCTGATTATTTCCATGTTGACCGAAACTTGAAGCACTTTCTAAAACTCGCCGAGGAGGTGCACCAACACGTGGTGGGCCCCCGATAGTGACGATCTATACGAAGGTAATCGACAAAGTTCATACCGCTTAGATTTTTGTTTACCTCTCTACTGCAGATATAACATATAAGAACGTTGTCAAATTTACGCCAAAAAACACTGAGCCGCTATTCAATGCACCTTCATCTAAAATCGTTGTAGACTACTTACAAGTATGATTGCTTTGTTTCTATCGCTTATTTTTTTTTGATATGTTGTTTGTTAGATAATAATTGTCAAAAAATCGACAACACATAAAAGTGCTTCTAAACGGGCAATATTTTTAGTGCAGTATGTAGCTGCAACACAATGGCTGGCAACATTATATGCCAGCAATAACAGCCAGACTAGGTAATATATTGACAATATTTTCAGTGTGTCTCGGCCATATACACATAGATTCAAAAGTTTTGCATCACCCTAAATCTCCGAAAAAAAAAAATTTGTTAATTATAAATGGATCAGATTAATCAAATAATTAGTTTCAATAAAAAAAACGTGTATATTTGTCAAAAACTTTTATTATCCAATAATAAACTTGCTTTAAACAAAAAAAGTATTCTTAGAAATTAAATAAATTACATACAAATTGATTCTTTTTAAAGAAAAGGTTAAGTGAGAACCTGCATGAGAACTTTTAATAAAGAGTATTTCCACCTCTAGAATGTATGCAAGTTTGAAGTCGCCTGCCCATGCTGCTTACCAAAGTATTGATATTATTTTGAGGAATATTTCGCCATTCTTCTTGGGCCGCATGAACAAGCTCTTGTACACTCCTGGGTGGATTTCTGCGTGCTGCCACTGCCCTGGCATGCATGTTCTATGGGATTCATGTCAGGAGATAGGCCAGGCCAGTTCAAACGATTGATCCCTTCAGTTTCAAGATACTCGTTTACAGCTCTGGTCCGATGAGTTCGGGCGTTATCGTCCATAAAAACGAAGGAATTGCCAACAGCTGCGCGCCATAGTCTCACGTGAGGATGTAGAATCTCTCTGAGTTACCTATCACCAGTCATCGTTCCCTCCATATGAATTAATTCTGTGCGATCATTTAACATGATACCAGCCCAAAACATAGCACTTCCTCCTCTGAAGGGCGGCACGGGGCGAGCATGGGCAAGCTGAGCAACTCTCGTTGGATCCCGCCACACACGTATTCGATGACTATCTTGTACCAAATAAATCCTTGTCTCGTCGGAAAAAAACACCGAATTCCAAAATTCTTCAGGCAATTCCGCGTGTTCTTGAGCCCGCTGTAGTCGGCGAACTCTGTGCTCAGGTTGTAGTCTGGGCACTCTTATTGGTCGGCGACACCTCAAACCTGTCACAAGTATTCGTCTTCGTAATGTCGAGATCGATACTTGAACCTCCAACGTATGTCTCATATCTCTTTGGAGAGCTGGTTTTGCCATGGTCGGGTTTCTTCGGATAGTTAAGTGGATATAGCGGTTCTGCCGCTGATTAGTAACACGCCTTCTACCGCTTCTAGGTCTATCACGAAGAGAATTGGTCTGGAGATACCGGTTCCATACACGAGACACATCACTTTGCCAAACGCCAACTCTGTTTGCCACGAACCTTTGAGAATGACCTTCTTCAACTTAAGCCGCTATTCTTGCACGGTAAACATTGTTGATCAAGCCAACAAAAAAAACTTAGCGCAAAAAAATCCCTTCACATCCGAAGAAGGTGATGCAAAACTTTTGAATCTATGTGAAGCTACACATGTTTTGTGTTGCCTATGCATTTAATTGGTTGCAGCAAGAGTTGCCTGACGATCTCTTGGCCAGCGAAAATACTCTGCAATTTTACTTTTTTTTGGTGTTCGTTTGTTGTTGTTATGAAAATTTTGGAGGTTATAGTATATAAAATGACTAATACTTGGTAGAATGAAAAGATTATTAAGTTTATTAATTATATACATTTACATCCTGAGTTATAGAATGTGAAAACCGGAATTTATAAAGACAGAAATGCTAAAAAAGATGGATGGGCAGTTATCGCCGAAGAATTTGGCGCCTACAAAAAATTCAGAAACTTGAGAACTTATGCAGAGAATGAGGTGAAAAAGAAGAAAACTGGTAGTGCTGGCGGTAAACTAGTGAAATGGTCATTTTAACTTGTTATCAAGACTTATTTCTAGACTTGGGTAATCTAAAGTTTCACGCCTAAGGTCGAATCCACAATCAACTCTTCTTTTCCTTCAACTTTGTCTTTAAAACAATATAAGTCGCTGCGATTTCGTCAGCCATTCTTGCACGATTGTGTAGCCCGTCTACGAAACAAATTATTTTGAATATTATACGTCTCAAATATTTCATTTCAACGGCTTGTATCTTACTTTTCTGTGCATTTGAGAGATTCCACGATTCGCATCCATACGTTAGTACTGGTCTGTATATGGTTTTAAATACTTTGATTTTTGTTTGATTTTTAATCTCTTTTCTATTGATGAATTTTCGATTCATGGCATAATACAGTTTTATTGTCTTGCTTATTCTCTCCTTGATTTCAGCTTCCTGTTTTCCAGTTTGTTCTAGTGGTACTCCAAGGTATTTGAATTCTTCGACTTGTTCTATTTTTATATTGTCTATTTTAATATCAGTTTTCGTATTTTGATCTCCTATTATCAATATTTTTGTTTTAGTGGTATTTATTTTCATGCCTTCTTCTTCCATTGTTTTTTTCCATATATTAAGATTGTTTTGAAGTTGTTCCTCAGTACCTGCTATTATTACGACGTCGTCTACAAAAACTCCGTACGATATTTCGACTTTTTCTAAATTTTCATATCCTAAAAACATCTTTTTTACTTCACTTTCACATTTTTTGATTATATTTTCCATATGTACGTTGAATATTGTTGGGCTTAGTCCTCCACCTTGTCTTAATCCCATCTCTGTTTTGAATCCCTCTGATTTAGTGTTATTTCGTATTACATAATTGATATTTGTTTTATATAGGTTTTGAATAATTCTTATTATTTTGTTGTGTACTCCTCTTTCTTTCAGGCCGCTCCAAACTTTTACTCTGGGTACTGTGTCGAAAGCTTTTTCAAGATCTATGAATGCTAGATATAGATTTTTATTTCGCAAATGTCGTTTTTCTATCAATTGCTTGATCGTGAAAATATGATCGTGAGTGCTCCTTCCAGGTCTAAACCCGCTTTGTGCTTCTGATAAGCCACATATTGCACTAAAAATATTGCCCGTTTAGAGGTGCTTTAGACTTTGACAATGCCATTTGACACAAATCATTAACAGGCTACTGAGATACATGAGACATGATGGAGTTATTCAGACACGACTTGTGTATTTTAACAGGATTTTTGGCGGTTTTAAAATGTGAAATAATTCTCTTGTGCTATATTTTAAGACTTAGATAATCACAAGAATTCTTGTCAATTAACTTTTACATGGAAACTCACAGAATGCCGGTATATGTAACCAATATACGTATTGGTGTACTGTGATTGTAAAGTGTTGTGTATTTATTAACAGCCACTCGTATTTTATTGTATATTTACTATACCGTAATATGTTATAAACAAAGTTCTAATATAATGTTGGTTGAAGTTGGCCTGTTTCCGTTTAATGTGTTTTATTCAATTACCGCATAAAGGAAGCGATAGCAAGGGAATTATAATTTTTCACGGTTTTCTATGGAATACATGTCACGCTGGCTGCTGATCTAACCCATTTTTTTATAATTAGACCAGATAAATAAAGATCGCGTGAAAACTATAAACTACGTAGATATCTGATAGTTTTCGTGTTTTCGTGTTCCATCACATTTTTGGAAACTGAACTATTTAGCGACGTAGCCTGGTGGTGAAAAATCGCGCTTGTATAAAAATATAACAGTTCAGTGAGAACATGTTTACATTAATCGTCAATAAATTTATTTCCTGTTCGAGAAAAGTAATAAATAAAACTCATGCAGAACAATTGTTTATTGTAATTAATATCAATTTTCCAATTATTAATCAACCACTTAAGTTTTAAAGAAATACAAAAGTATGGGAACAAAAAATATCTAATCATTATTTTATTAAAAAAGGAAATATATTTTCAAATTGAATCTTGGGTGACATCTGTTAGCGGATAGATAAAATATATGTATGCAGCAATAAAGATTCCGAATATATTTTATGCCATAGATATAAACATTTCACATTAAATACAACCATTCATGGCCACCTAGAATACAGGCCGGAATGCTGAAATTTGGCAACAGTGAATAGTGGGCCGATCAAGTTGGACTTTTATCATTGCGAGACCGTGAATTCAGTAGATAAAAGTTAAATTTTCGTTTATAGTGCGCGTGTGTTTATAATTTGTGATATGTAATAGGTGATCTGAAGTGTGTAATAGTGTGTACAATCTTTTTAAATAAAGTTTATGAACTTGGTGCTCGTTATTTCGCAGTTAACAGACTGACAACTTCAACATAAGACTTCTGTTTGTGTTAAGTTTTAGAGGTAAGATATTTGATAATATATATAAAATAAAAAGATTTTAGCATCAGTATAATTTGTAAACATACTCTCTGTTCTGTGGACTCATATAAAATATAAGGCTTAACATGGTAATTGTATCAAATAAAGTATGGTTAGAAATTTTCTAAAACTCATTGAAAATGTTTAGAGATGACTTGAACCAAGACTATTTTTTATATTATCCAATTTGTGATTCTTGTTAAGCCATCCCTCATTGGACTCACCTAAATGAAGTATATTTATAAATTAAGCCAATAAGGTTAATTACTTATGTACTATTAAGTATTTTATTTTGTTGTAGATGCCTGTGAAATGTTTGGTACCAAGTTGTACTTCCAGTTATGCTCCCAACAGTGAAGGATATATTACAGTATTCAAGTTTCCACAAAGTAATGAGGTGAAGAACAAATGGTTGAGAAGTATCCCACATGCAAACTGGGAAGTGGGAATTAAACATCAAATTTCATTGACTGAAGTGTACAAGGATGGTGATAGATATTTACAAGGAAAAGACCTGTATTAAGGGAAAATCTAATACCACAAATATTTCCCAGTCTCCCAAAATATCTTTCAGTGAAGAAGAATCCAGCAGCAAGAAGTAATCCTGGAATACGAAGAAGGGTACTAGATAGACAACAGGAACAACAAGAGGAATTGTTGAACAGTGATGTGATAGTGAATGTTTTAAATTTGTGTGAACAGTTTAAATCTAAATTGAGTGTTCATTTAGAGAAGTGACAGTGTCATCAACAAACAAACTGTATATATTTATATCTGATCGGATTTGACAATGATGAACCAGATGTAAGGTGTAGTATAAAAATATTTGAATCAATGATAATCGAGGACATCGAGGTAAGAATAGAGCAAAATTTATTGCATAAAAATGCACAATATGGACAAATTCAATTCAATATAATTCAATATTAATAATCTTGTGCTGTTAAATATTCGTAAAGAAGATGAACACACATGAATTTGTAGATATTCTTTATGATATTAGTTTACTAATAACATCTCGACAAGTATCAAATTTAGTAGTTCAGTTTAGAGCTGGTTATGTAAGTCTCAAAGTTTCTAGAAAATTAGAATGTCTAAATTGTATAAATTTAAGATAAATTACAAGCTAATAAGAAACATATAAATAATAATCATGAAACAAAATGTAAAAAAAGAAAAATTCTTAATTACAATAGTTCTGTACATTCTATCTAGTTTAATGATTTTAAATACCCACTATTTATATTACTTCTCAAGAATTCTGTTGTACCCATATTATTGTATGTAGTTCAGTTTGTATTAATAAAGGTTTATTAAGAAATAAAAGGCGAAGAAATAATTATTTTAAGGTGGTGTCTGGTCAGCTGTAGGGGAAGGTAGAGGCTGATTTTCTTCATATTTTATATACTTATCAATAAATTACCTTTTGCATTTTTATTTTATTTAGTCTACCTATAAATATTTCGATTTTTATTCGTTAAAAATGTTCTATAGCTTGGTTTATTTCATATTTCTCACCATTGTAGTAGGCCTACAAGTCGTTCTCATCGGCCCACTATTTGACAGGTGCGCCACGTTGCCACATCTAGGATTCCGGCCTTGTATTCTAGGTGGCCATGAACCATTGTATAATATAAATTATAATATATAATATAAATTATATTAGACAATGATACAACACTCGTATTGGTTCAGATCTATGCACTTTTATAGAAAAAGAAAAAACTGAAGTTCTTTTCAAAAAAGAGAGAAAAACCATAATTTTGAATAGACTTCTGTGTATTTTGACATGTAAACAGTTTTCTTAAATACAATTTTGGAGATTTGGAGATTTTTAATAATATTGAAGTATAGGGAAAAATCACGAACCGCGAGATGGCGCTGCGAAATCCAAAATGTCGGATCGGAGGGTGAACAACAAATATTCTGTCATTTGATATTAGCTTTGTTTTCGAAATTTTTGTGTTGTATTGCTGGATTTGTGTCATAAGATATCTATTAATAATGCCTGTGAAAGTAGAGATATCAATTTCGGATATTCTGGATTGTTGGTGAACGTGTTCGGCCAATTAATGAAGGTGAGGTTCCAATGAAAAAGTTATTAAAAGCTTATGTATGAGATCTCCAACAATATTACAATCCCCCATTATAAAACTCAGTGAGTCCTGGATTTGACAATGTTCCTGTAAAGAAGGATTAGGAGGACACTGTAAGGATATTATTGCTACATTGATTTATATTAACAGGTAAATAAGTTTTCTCAATTACATAAGAAAGCAAGTGGGTAGATGATTTCAAAACCACACATCCCTGTTTGCCTCCTCTCTTTTTCATGTTTCAGATATGAGATGCTAAAACCAGTAAGCTGTACTGATCTCTGGCTCAAAAATAGGGAAAGGAAAAAAGACATAGAGAGAATCAGTAGGCCAGAACCATTTTAGTCATTTAGTCACCCAGGAATTAAAAAAAAAGAAAATACAATACAACAGCTGAACTGAACAAAAAAACTTTAATCTTCTTGCCCACAGTAAGTTTTAGACAATGAAAACGAACAATAATTAAGTCATTTGAATATATGTTGAACATCAGCACTTTTTTAATACCTGCAGGTGTAGGGGATTCTGCTTTGGCAACATTTTTGGGAATATATCGTCAAGTTAAAGAACAAATGGGTGCACCAGTGTATGATTCAAGAAATAAGGAGAAGTTGTATTATTTAATTTTAAAATGGCATATCGGCCATTTCGATTGGAGAGAAAAAAGCTTCATCTGTTTGACTTACCTGTTCTCTTTTATGTGTTGTTTGTTTTTATTTTCAGGCATCTAGATCATATTATGCAAGATGTATTGTATCACAATAAAAAATAAATAAATAATATAAAAAAGTTATTGTTTCATTATATAAGCAAAGGTATGTATGGTTTTGCACAATAATTATAAATAGGTGGAAGACTTAATGCAATAATAAAAACAAATTCTGCTTTTCATATCATTTAATCTATTTTATGCAGAATACGAATAAAGAAACATTTATAATACTAATTGACTAAAAGAAAAAATATAGAATAAAATATGGTATAGCAAAAATAATAAACCAGAAGTAATTGTTTTGAGTTCTCACTTACTGTCGGTCACTTCCACATATATATATTTTTTTGTATGTTGATAATTAGTCACTGGAAAGGTTCTGGCTAGGAAAGGATCCATTTTTCAAATGCTCCCTCGGTGTTGTGGAGGTAACTATATATTGAATAATAAAAAATATAAATTGAAGTGAAGAGAGTCTGATAGTAAAATTATTGAACTTACCACAAAAAAAACCTCTTTCAGAAAGTGCTTGCTGCAAACAAGCATGTATTTTGAGATAGGCTTCCCTATATCTTCAAGATTTTTTGCCATTTCTTCACTGCCTTGGGATTCAAAGGGAATTTATGTAGAGAAATATCCGAAGTACCTACTGTATGATGCACATTGAGGAACTGAGCACATTTTGCGTGAACTTACCTCATCTCTTCCAATCCGCTGCATTTTAAGATTTGATGTTTATTTGAAACAACTATTGTTCATAAAATAACGTAAAAATATATCACTTTCGACCTAAATCACTTAAAATTGTATAAAAATCTCACACTTCACCTATATAAACACATTTGGGTTAGTTTGTTGTTCACCCTCCGAGTATTTCGAACGATTAATTGTAGATGTCGCCCACTCCGAGATTCTTCCCTATATTCTTGGATAAACCGCAGTTTTTCAGCGGGTAACGAAGAACCTTAGATCAAGGTAATACCTACCATTCACCTTATTTCTTTACATCCAACTTTAATCAGTAGTTCAAACCGGAGAGAAACACTTCGCTCCCACCATAGAACTTGATATCAACTCCTAGAGCAGCATCCACAGAAATAAATAACTATACTCACAGAACTAATATTGAAATACTGCATTTATTATATTTTTATTAAAATAACTAAGGATATCTTGTCAGAAAGATAAACATATTCGACTGCATGGAACCTAACTGTTTGTTAGAACAAAGTTGAGCATTATTAATTTACAAATTATGAAATTTATCATTATTCTAATTTACAAATTCATCATAGTATACACTGACTTTCGAAACAATTGTAATTTTGAAAGTTAATAAAAATAAATATAATAAACTGTTTTTGATGAAGAAATGTTTTTAAAGAATTACTGCATATTTTCGCGCTGAAATTTAAAAAAACTAGTACTATTTTATCATAGAAATTAGAAATATTGATCAAGCCTGCAAACTTGTTAAGTCATTGAATAACGACCAACTTCATTCTGTAGGCCCCGGTTTTTAAAGCGGACTTTCAATTTTCAATACTCTTTAAAAAATACATACAAATACAAAATGACTGAACAAACGTAAGTATTCCAAAATATGTAGTAACTAATTAATTTAATATATGCATTTTATCAGCGGAATAGTTTTTACTTCGCTTTTAAAGCTATATATTTCACCGATAAAGGTTTTGTTGCTTAACGGCCATGTTGTTTTAAAGACATTAAATCGATTCCAGAATGTTCCATCTTATTTTTTGTTATTTTCAATATAATTTTACTAAATAGGTAGATAATATTATGTATCAAACTAAATTATATTTCATTTCTAACTGGAATTTTGTATAAAAATGTAATGACATGAGGTTAACCTCACTTCTTTTTAGATTACCACCTCCTGTAATGTGGGCCCAAAGATCTTCAATCATCTTTTTAACAATAAATTTAGAAGATGTTAAAAATCCAGATGTCAAGTAAGTATAAAAATTAATCTGACAGCAATTCAAACAAGTTGGGGTAATTTGATATACCAAGAGGAGTTTGAGCTAATTGAGAAGCACACCCTCTACAAATACAAAAGTACATATTTATCAATTAACACAACTGCTACGGATCATTTATTCTGTAATGATTAGTTCAGAGGCTGTGACATATTTTATTGTTTATTCTTAAGCATTACAAAACGACATGTTGATAGAATTTTATATAATAACTACAAATATTAACCACTGATTCCATTCCATTTCCTATTAAACTTGAGTCAAATTAATCTTTTAGCTACCTGTATTTTGTATTTTTCAAATTACAGGTACAATATTGTTCTTAGCTCACACTTTCTATAAGTTAATTTGTTTTCCAATGATTGGCCATAGTATATCGTAGACATTTTTGATAAATGGTTAATTATATTTTAAGTTTACATAGTAGTCTGATATTAATTTGTTCAAGATTAACATTTGCTTCAATATAATTGAGTCACTGATTAAAAATTGTATGCACTTGAATAAAGTTATCTCTACACAAGCTAATATTATTTAAAGTGTCTATTGTAGTATGTAGAACCATGACCTACAGTATCAATTTATTATTGAACAAACATTTTAATAATATAAAAGTTTAGTCTCTGACTTTTAATATGGTAAATATATGGATAATTCTTCAAAATACAAAAATTGCATGTTTCTGCTATATAATAATGTCATATAATATCAACCATATATTTGCTATTTTTGGCACACCATAGTAAATAAAGTATTAAGTTTCAGTATAGTTATTGTCTGTTCCATTTGTATCCTCCATAACAGCCAATATGTTGTATCAATATCTCTCCTGTACAAACATATGCCTTAATGACAACATTTCCTAAACACATTTGGCAAATAGCTTATAGAATGAGGGATACATTTGTTATAAATTGATAAAAATGAAAAAAAATTATTCTTTCTTTGTTCATATATCTGTCATGCCAAACAAACATGCAAAATGAAATTAATTAATACATGAAGGAAAACTTGACTATCAAATAAAATCAATAAATAAATAGCTCAATAAAAACATAACATAATGTAAATACATGACTCAACTGGATTCACAAATTAAATTACCTGGAATGTAAGTCAAGTATGTTATATTTCTATTGTACAATTTGTTATTGATTACAATTGATATGTTAATCATCAGAGTTTACTAATTCTGAGCTGTAAATTATTGCCATTACATAAATATGTTTTTTTTAATTTGTTTCAGATTTAGTAAAGATTCTGTATTCTTCAAAGGAACAGGAGGTTTAGAAAAGAAAAATTATGAAGTCACTATTCCCCTATATAAAGAAATAGACCCTGAACAGAGTAAGAGCTTCTTCAAAGGAAGGTAAGATGAATACTAGATTATCCCGCTTATAGTTAGGTACAGGTCTTGTTATGGAATTGTCAATTGGCTATTTAATTTTGATTTCTTGATGTATTGTAAAAGTCCAAGGTACATACCTTGGAGCAAAAACTGGATCAAATGCAAAATAATCATGTGCATGAACAGACAAAAAAATATATAGGCTATAATTTATTTTTTGTCTTGTTTTCCACAGAAATCTTTCAAATGATCCCATTTTCTTGAGATGTTATTTTTTTGACAGTTGAATCTTGAACTTATTAAATTGATGTTTTAGGTGTATTGAGGTAATTTTAACAAAAGCAGACAAAGATGGACCATATTGGCCTGCGCTTACATCAGATAAAAAGAAACACCATTGGTTAAAATGTGACTTTAATAAATGGAATGATGAAGATGATTCGGGTGATGAGGGTGTTGGTGGAATGGGCGGTGGTGGAGACTTCGAAGAAATGATGAGACAAATGGGTGGCTTAGGTAAGTTCAAGGAACAGTATGTACAATTTAAAAAAATACACAGAATTACCAAACATAAATAACATAACATAATAAGTTTGTTTCACACTGCACACAAACATATTTCCACATCATTTAACAACTTTATTCTACACTTTGAACTGGATTGGCTTCTTTTTAAAGAAGCTCTAGTTGTTGTGTATATTTCCATACATTTATCTCTATAATATGTAGTAAGTTTTACAGGATTATTTCACTCAATACAAAATACGCGCCTTCGATTGGTTTAAATATGAGGATTGATATCTGAAAACACCATGTTTTCGATTTTGTATTTCGGTACCTGATTGGATACATGCAATTTTCCTATCTGTGTGTTTCGCGTTGTAATTAGTTGTTTTATTCGATATTAAAAATCTAGTGACTGACAGAAAATGTCAAATTATTAAAGAAACGTCAGAATCATTGTATCAAGAAATAATCATGACAAATACAACTTGTGTAATTAATGATTATCGAAAATTTCTTCTTTTTCGAAACAAATTGTTGTTTTAGGATACCACCTGTTTCCAAACAACAATTTGTTTCTCAAAATGGAAGAAATTTGTATTTCGATAATCATTAACACACTTGTTGTTTTATTATCGAAAATTACACTGTGCTACTAAGAAGGGTTGCTGGCAGAAGATCATTTCATTGATCTCTCTATACTGACATTCCAACAATAAATTGTTTTAATTGTTGGTTTGAAACAATCATAATGTGATTATGTGCACTAGTATACAATTAGCAAATAATTGTTCTGTACCAAATCTCATCCAACTATCCTACTTCAACATGTTTTATGACGTTTCAAAAAAGAGACTTCAGTGTTGAAATAGTATATTACGTAACGAGTGCGGAAAGTGACATTTTTCACACAAGTGGGAAGTGCGAAAAATCACTTTCGCACAAGTAATGTACATTATTTTTCCTACGACCATACGATAATTGTAACAAATATTGTTTAGTGTAATGGTTTTTTAAAAATAATGTTGACATCGGTGAGTGCCGAAATGAAATGAGTGAAATTCACTATGCAACGAGTTATGTACACTCTTTTTCCTACGGCCATAAATATTTAAAAAGTACCTTCGCTACTATCAGTATCAACTTCCATTATAATAAAAAAATTTCCGCCAGAGTAGAGAGTGTGATACATGTTTCCTATATTTCCTATATGGTCGTAGGAAAAATATGTTTCACTTCATCTATTTACCATGGACGAGACTACTTCTCTACTTTTTCCAATATACTCCTATTATCTCTTTGGTAAAATGAATTGAAAGTGAATACAATATTTTTAAGTTTTGTTGAAGTAATATTCTTGTAGAAAATTTTGTACACCAGTTAAATTATTCAAAAAGTACAAAACTAATCCATAGAAGTTATCTTGAATTCAATGTTTTGTGAACTCACCTATTGTTTGAATTAATGATATGCTTTTAAGGTCAAAACATGCCTGATTATAAAATTTAACTTGCTTGTAACTCAAGCTATGTTTAGAAGTAATGGTGTCATGGACAAGACATAATTTTATTATCGAAATTATTTATAAATTATTTGTGGTATAAATAACTTTTTTAAAGTTTCAGTATAGTAAAGGACCTTATTCTTTCCTTCACTAGGACTTTCCCTCTTTATTATCCCTTGATTATGTTTTTATGTATTGTTATAGCGATAAATATATTTTTGTTTTTCAATTTTTAGGTGGTGCAGGCGGTAAACCAAATTTTGACGATATCGAAGGCGAAGATGGGCCAGATTCAGACGATGAACCCATCCCCGACCTCGAGTAGTCTAATAAGTTCAATATTTTTTTTATTTTTGAATTTTTGTACGTTAAGTTATATAAATAAAAGTGATATTGAAATAACCCTGTATGTTTGAACAATCTGCTGGATTCTGTTTGTTTTTGGTTCATTACCTTCCACCAAATTTCTACTATCGATTTTTACGTATTTTCAGAATAATTAGAAGTATAAGTAACTTAGTGTGCATATGTTAAGATTTTTAATTATAATAAAAAAATTTATTGAACAAGAGTTTAATTATTTCGAATTATTGATAAAGAATATGTAAAATCTTAGATATGGGGTTTCAAATTGGTATAGAAATTATTGTACACTTTATGTCAATTTTTGCATCATAGAACATATACTTTGGCAAGTTTATCTGAAAGGAATGCAGTCGAAAACATTCGATATTGCCACGTTTAACTATGAAAAAGCTAAAGTGCTAAGTATGTAGTGATAATAGGGGATAATAAGGGACTTTTTATTATTAACAATATGATTAAACGTTAACCCTTTAATGTGCTTGTTTCCTTGGATTTTTTATATTGACAATATTTTTTCAATTTATGAATATTAAAAGATGAGCACTTTTCCAAATTTGGGCCTTTTCAAGCTCTGGCAGCGTTGTACGAAAACCATAATTACCACACCCTCCGAATTACTTAATTGGTGATTTTTATCGAAAGGCCTTACCAGATGACGTGCGTGTGTTCTTCCCTCTCACTTCGTCAATGCGCTCGTTTACTAAAATTTTCAAATAATTTTTAACTGTCGTAAAACAAAGTACTAAGGATAAAAATATGATCCTGAAAATTAAATGTCAATAGAATATGTCGTTCTCCTAATAAAACCAATTAAACAAGCATACCGAGAGCGGGGCGAAGACTATGACTGTGAGGTCACCGCATATGAAAGTTGATGTGCACTAACATTACGCTTCTGACTATAACGTGCCTCGCGTATTTTGAATTACCTACAAAATTTTGCGTGAATAAAATGAAATGTGGACAAAATTTTTAAAAAGCAGTCTCAGAATCTTCTAGAAGTGGACTTGCTAATGATTATGATATTATGAAGTTTTTTAATCAAAAACACGAATTTATTAAATTATAATTTTATACTATAACTATGTGACACATCGTTTCTGGCTGTTTTCCGGCCAGAATGATTAAAAATGTCAATATTTTCATAAATACATGCTCTTTCAAATGACATACAGGGTGATTATTCCAGATGTTTTATTTTATTCCTGGTCTGGTGGACAAAGTTATGGAGATAACGTTATAGGTTAATCAGTAAAAAATTGCAATTTTCTTAACTGCAGACTGCCCTCTCCAAATGCTATTTATGATGAATGTGTAGTGGAAATTAAACCACCAATGTTGAAAAGAACAAGAAAAACTTATTTTGATGAAGCAGGTAATATTAGTTCCAAATGTTTACATCAGATTCAAATGCACATGCACCTCACTGGTAAAAAAGCGATATTTGTTAGAGCTGATCCGGACTTTGAATCAAATAAAATAATTTTTTTTAAACATAATATACGTCGTTTTTTTTGATGATCTACTGAAAAGATTACCTGTTTAAAAGCAGTATTTAATAAAATTTAATGTGTGAAGAACTGATCCATTATTTTATTAAATAATTTTGAACATTAATAACACCACAAGCTATAAGAACAATATTATCTACGTATTTAAAAAAAATTATATTAATACAAGCGTGTGGTTTTCAATAACCCTCTCAATATGGATTCACAACGTATTTTATAAGGTAATTTATAACGATTCTGATTGAAGAAAAATGAAATCCTAAAAATACACAAACAAAGTATGTTGACTTATCAGTGAATGCTTTGAGTCTTTTTATGCTTTTCTGCCATTGCTTCCGTTTTTTTGCATCCTTATTAATAGAAATAAATGTTTTGTTAGATGTTTTAATAGTAGTACTTTTACATTCTAGAACCGCACACTATTTATAGCTTTTTTACTCTGGTTCTGGTCCATTGTGTCGAATAGTTTAAATTAATTCTGAACGTTCTTATTTCACAAACATAACACTGTTTAGAGTTTGCTAAAACGTATAATAAAAAATAATAAGCAAGCAAAATACTGTTACTAGCTAAGTAGTCATCTAACCGATCCGCTCTCTGAACGAGAGATTTCATATGCGATGACGTCACGCCTGAAATTCGGAGAGGAGCGCTGTTTAATGTATATAATTTTTTTTAGGCCACTTATGAGTCTCGCTGAAGTCTAATTTTTTGCACAGAGCCTCAAAATGATGTGCTCTTCCTAATGGTAAAATAAAAAAATATGTAAATGAGCCCATTGACTGATATTGATTCATCCAGTGGCGTTGGTATTGTCAGTGACCTTTATATTTTCAATTTTACTTGGTAAAATAGGTACCGTACGCCATTTGTCCGTTTTTGACAGATATGCGCCATGTTTCCTCGCCTCTTACCGATGCCCCGTAGCTTCATATAAACTTGCCCAACTATAACTAACCATGGCTTAAACATAGAGATACTACGGATAGAGGCAACGAGTGCATATCACTGTTTTTATTTTAAGAAGTAGTCTACAACGGCGAAGACAACTTCAAGTTTCTATTTTAACACCAAATAGCGTTTTTTATTATTGTCGGATGGCAAATAATTGAGTTGTCAAAATAAACATGATACTGAGACAATCTGCGTATTTTGTTGGGTAAAATGAAACACTGATAAATATATGATCAATTTAAAAAAAGTTTATAAATTACAACTTATTACAAAGTTTTGCTTTTTTAGACTTAATGTAACATTTATAGGGTGCGGATATTAGGTCTTAGAAAACTCCTATATTTGAGACAAAGATGAAAACGAAGTATCGCATGACCCCCCTTGCTATTTAAGAAATCTGAGGGGGTAACTGTCAAGTTTAGGGAGTAAAAGGGATGGCAATGTTTGTATTTACATATTTAAAGTTTCCTGTAACAATTGTCATATTTAAGTTAAGTGTGTTAACAATTTGCCTGTTATAAAATAACTCTATTAAATAGAGGGAGTAAGACTTAAAATCCGCCCCGTATATTTAAAAATATACAATAAGTTTTTATTTTATACTCCTTTGCTTTCTTGCTGTTCAAATTTGGGATATTTATTTTCAATATCGCTCCAACTTTGTTTACTATACGACAAATTGTGGACAACTGTTGCAATGTCTTCCAGCTAAAAGAAAACAAGAATTTGTTAAAAACTCCAGGTTTATACCTACTAGAAACAATAAACGCTTGTACAAGAAAGCACGGAATGAAAATAATACATGTTCAATCAAAAAGTACAATGACAAGTGTAAAGATACTTACTGGTATTCTAACTTGTCCCATGGAGTCTCTTTCCCTCAAAGTAACACTATTGGGTTCTTTGACAGTGTCAAAATCAATGGTAATACCATAAGGAATGGCAATTTCATCCGTTCTAGCGTATCTTCGACCAATTGATCCAGAACTATCATCTACTTTATGGGATACATCTACTTTCGTTAATTCGGTAGCTGTGTAACAATTTAAAAATTAGTGATTTATACCAAAGAAATAATTGAAAAATCTACTTACATATTCTTTTGATAAAAGGTACAAATTCTTGATTTGAACTCAAGGGAAGAACGCTGCATTTTAGAGGCGCTACGATTGCAGGTAAAGATAAATATGTTCTCTGTTCGTCGTTTTCACGTTGTTTGAAATTGTGTTCGAAAATTGCGTACATCACTCTACCAACCCCTAAAACAAAAAAAGATAACTAAGATAAGAATTACCTCTAATATTCTCTAGATACCATTATATAGATAAAATATATGTACCGAAGAAGTATGAACTGTCTCATTTTTCAAAAAAAAAATTAGTATTGTAAATCATTGTGAATTTTAGCAGTTTCCCAACATCCACTTACCAAATGATGGTTCGATAACACTAGGAATTATTTCTTCAACGTGTAAGGTATTTTTGTACTTCTTAACGGTAACCATATCTTTAGTAAGTAAGTATTTTTGATCTCCACATGATAATTCATAAGACCTGTAAAGCAAACAATAGAAATTGTATAAATCAGTAGTGATAGTTCTTATTTTTCTACAAGATGAAGTTATTGCTTGTCCAACTGATTCAGTTCATTCATATTTTTTTCTTTACTGTTTTTCAGCACAATAAAAAAGCAAATAATACAATCTACACTATATAAGCTTATTATGTTTACTGAAATGAAATGTTGCTAGTAATAAAATTTCACTAGGTAAACTTTGCTAACAAACGAATATTTCTGACTTCATTAGTTTTTGTTATTGATTTAAAATCAAGACTGACCCTTCATTAGCTAATTGTTTTTCTAAATTTTCAACTTCACTAATTTTCAAAGCTGCTAACGCATCAGTAATAACTTTAGCTTCTTTTTTGAATGTTTTTCCCAACAATCCTTTATTGGCTTGTGCTTCAACGACATCAACAATTTTCGGCTCTGCTAATTTTTTCTCTGCAGCTAACCTTACTCCGGTAGCATTAGTATGTTGAGTCAGATCATATGCTGAACGATCAGCACAGCCAACACACTCTATCCATCCCTAAAAAACAAAAAAACAAAGGTTATATTGTATAAAAAACCAAAAGTTGTTGAAAAAACTTACGTAACTAGTTAGGCATTCTGCATCCCAACAATCACATGCATAGTGAGCCATTTCATTGGCCATATGTTGTCTAAAACGTAACCTAGCTGGATCTACCCCACATTTTACAAGGAACTGTTGAATTCTGGCCATGAAGTATCCTAATGTTTCATTTGCTACCAAACCCTGAAATTACATCATGATAAAAAAACCGAGGGGTTAACAACAGGTGAATTTCTCGTACACCTTGTGGGAAATAACGAGGAAATTGGGGAAGTTCGAGGAAATGGAGGAATTTCGGGGCATTACGGGGAATTTCTAAGGAAATAGAGGAATTTCGGGGAAGTGGAGGAAATATAGGAATTTCGGAGAATTTCGAGGAAATGAGGGGAAATAACAGGTATTTTTTAAGAAATTTCCAGAATGTTTAAAGAATCAGTTAAGAAATCGTCATAGTTTCGCAATTAATGAATAGAGAAAAAATATATATGCATGATTCCAACCCATGGTTGTCTGTTTTGAATTAAAAATACATTTTTTTCCATATTGAGTTCAAGTTGATACTTTTGTGATATATTTATCAATATGAAAGACGAGGAAACAAGATTTGTAAAAAAAACAAGTGGGTAAGTAGTAGGTTTACCCTCGAGGTTTTCGATAGAAACGACGCGACCGAGTCCATGATAGACATTGACATCGACAATGAGACTGACATCGACAATAACTTACAATATTCAGGGTAGAGTGGAGAGACCTTAGAAAAACCTGTAGATTCAATTGCTGATATTTCTGAAGACATTTTCATAGAAAAATTCGAAGAAATATGAGATAAACTTAATGTCAAATATTATAGTAACGAAGTGAATCCAAAAACTAATAAGTACTTTGAAAATGATCCCTACCTCAGAGTTTGTCATGATGAAAAAATAATTATTGTGAAAAAATCCACTCTCTGTTGGCTTTTTTCAAATAAACAAAAAAAAACTAAGCAGTGACAGACTTTTAACAGTCCAACAAAATTCTTCTTTCGTGAGAAGAGTTGAGAAAACTGCTATACATCATCATTAATTCAATTCAGTACGCCCATGGACTTTGGTTTCCAATGGAAAATGATGGGAATTAAATAAATAATAAAAGAATCACTGGGAATTTCGGGGAAATGAATGGGAATTTGAGGCATTTTGGGGAAATGAATGGGAATTAGAGGCATTTCGGGGAAATGCGAGGAATTTTCGGAGGAAATGAGGGAAATGAATGGGATTTTAAGGCATTTCGAGAAATTTCGGGAAAATGTGAGGAATTAAAGGAATTTTTAGGAAATAAATGGGAAATGCGGAAATAAAACAAAAGGAATTTTTCCTACACTATATCAGACTTTGGTTAACCCCTCGAAAAAAACCAAGTAATGTTAAAATAAATCAACAAAACAGACAATTTTTATTCCTAACTCTAAATGTTTACTTACTGAATCTACAGCTACTCCAATGTTTTTCTTCTCTGCAGCTTTTCCATCCATCTGGTTACATGCGGAATATAATAAAAGTTCAGTATCCCTAACATTTTCAAATTTGGGATGTCTCTTATCATTAGGATCACAGAAATGTTCTATTTCTGCCATTGTAAATTCTCTTACTCTTATAAGTCCAGATCTGGGAGAGATTTCATTTCTAAATGCATTACCTTAAATGTTATTAAAGAATATGATGTTCAATTACGAATAAACCAATGATGATGATGATTGGAATTTTATTTTTCTAAATTGGAATAAATACTGTACCTATTTGAGCAGCAGCAAATGGTAGTTTTCCTTGATTAAACTCCAGAAGTCGTTTAAAATTCACAAAGATTCCTTGGGCAGTTTCTGGTCTCAGAAACCTACGAAACATGTAATGAAGTTTCAGTTAAAAAGGCATTAGAGTTTTGCGTAATAAACAGAAATAGTAATTAAGAGTATAAATGATTCCAAAATGCATGAGTTCTTTTTGACCTGAACTATAACAACACACTTTGAATGTTCCAAATGTGAAGGAGTAGGTATTAAAAAATGATAAAACTTATTAGAAACTTTTTGCTACTGAAGGCAAACAAAATAGTTTGAAAAATTGATGAATAGATAAAATATTCTGCAAGGTATGCTACTACTGCCCAAGAGACTGGAATTCTTAATTACAACTACACATATAAAGAAGGAAAGAATCTAGTGGTTATAAACATTGTAAATTTGAATGCCTAGGTTACCCTTTAATAAGCCCAGATGGTCCAATCTGTGTTCCAAACATCAAATTAAATTCAACAGGTTCTGTCAGATCATTTCCAGTAAGAGGACTCTTCATACTAAATTTTTTTATTACAGCAGCCATTTCATCTTTATTCATTCCATCTAACTATGGAAACAAATGTAACACAATTATGAAACATTTGAGCAATAACAATAACACTTTATACTTCAACACAAGAAATATTTTTATGTATGTGAACAGGATAAATAAATAAAATTTATTTTACCAACCTTCACTACTATGTCCTGACATTCCTCTTTAGTTTCCAATGAAGTCTTCTTATCAGCAGCAATTTTTTCCAAGTGAGCTTTGATTAAATGATCTAACCTAAAGCATTCTCCAGTCTGAGTGTCTTTAACCATAAGATCTGCAAACCTATCAACATGTCCTGATGCCCTAAAATAATGAATAAAATTAGCAAAATAAAACTTTCTATCTGCCCAATGTTAATTTATCTTAAACATAAAACACGTACTTCAGAACTGCTTCTGGAGTCAATATAGAACAATCTACTTCCAACATTTGTTCTTCCAAGACAAAGAAGTGTCTCCATGTTTGTAATAAATTTGTCTTAAAAGCACATCCCATAGGTCCAAAATCATACTGCCCAGTAATACCTCCATAAATTGCAAAGCTTTGATCAAAGAAAAATCTTCTTTTAAGCAGATCTTCCATTTTTGATCTATCAAAAGTTTGGTTTGGTGCCAAACTTAATTCTTTATCTTCTAAAATTTTTTTCCTTGTTTTCAACTCAGCTACAGCTTTCTTAACATCAAGATCTGGTGCACCATCTGCTTTTAATTTACGTACCAAATCACCCTATAAATTCAAATAATATAAATGCAAATAACTTAACCTATTCGTTCTCTTACTTGTTGTTTAACACTGGCTCTCAAAGGAGCTAAAATTTCTTCAATTTTAGGATCAGCCATTGCGTCAAAATATATATTAAGTTTAATGTTTCTGTGCTTTTTATTTTTTCCCCACTGGTGTGATGAAGGGCTGATGCAAAATGTTCTGGTTGTTACAATATTTTGGTATTCCTTCCGATAACACTGCTTTAAAATGTCATTGAATTTTCTTGTTGCTATTCGGTTTAACGTCACGAATAGTTTCATAAGGTTTAACTCAAAGCTGCTGTAATTATGCCACGAGTCTGTCGGCAAATTAAAGTGAAAGTCAGATTATTAGCTGATGAAAGAAGAGAAACGTAAAGTTTGAGGTTATCTATATGACGTTTTGAAACTTCAACGTTTTAAGCTGGCAGCACTGAAGATTGCCAAGTGACAAGTTTGAGGGCCAGTGCTGTAGTTGAAAAAATAAAATTACCTAAAACTAGAACCACAGAAGTAATTCACGTTCAAAACATGATTGCGTATTGAGTATATCGTTTGACTTAGGATTTTCAAATTTTCCCTGGTCCAGGTGACCAGACCATGACCAGACTCCATATTTATCACTGTACAATGTTACCATGGAGAATTGGAGACTAGTCTCCATGGAATAATCGCCTATCTAAACATTTTTTACATTCAAATTTGTCGCCATTGAGATATAATTGACGAGGCTCCGTAGTTTTGGAGTTTTTGCTAGATTTGCAAAGGCGCGGTAATGGGATTTATAGCAACACCTGGATGGAGGCGGTGCTAGTCTACAGTGTATTCAGATGGGCCCCAAATTTGAAGTTATGCTACTGCTATCTGACTGGGGGACGCTTGCCTCTAATGTTTCGAAAGAATGGGGTTGGAAAGGGAGAAAATGTTAATAAATAAAACACACTAGTATAATAAAAACTTAATAAATAATTGTCAATAATATACAATTCCATCAACAAAAACAGTAATCATAAATTATATAACCTATAAAAGTGTATGTACCTATTCATAAGTACGTCTAAACATATTTCCGAAGTTTTAGGTCCTTAAAATTCAAAAGATATTAGGTAGTATTTGATCTATAATACTGTAATACTAACAATTCCATATTCTAAATACATCACACGTATACTTTAATTAAATATAATTAAACAAGGTGGTAGATCAATTATTAACTCGTCGATACAATTTGTTAGGTATTGAAAATTATTTTTCTGAAGCCCCGTGACCCCACATAAGAAATCAAAAGCGCACTTATAAAAAATAACATTCTTGCTCGTATGAATACTGTCATTTTATTGCTTATGGTCGTTATGTGATAAGTAGACAACCCACGCTTCTTGACAACAAAGAATTTGAATTGAATTTGCCGTTTTTTTTAACTCACCAAAATAAATCAATTTTCTGTGACAAATACCCTTAATTTAGTCTAGTGCCAACTTTGCAATAAAAATTATTATATTGTGTGTATGCATGTAAAAATTTTACCAAGAAAAAGAGAAAGTGAAAATTGGCATTTTTGTTAACCTGTACCAATCCGGAAATCATTTATTTTGATTTTGAGGTCTAGGTACTTTCGACTTACTAGGTTGTCCTACCTATTTGGCTAAAAAATTTCAAACTAAATAATAGACACTTTTAGCTTGTCATAAGTGTTTACACGTATCTGTATCCGTATTGGAGTTACGTTGACGTAAAGAAATTGTCAAGAAAATCTTTTTAGCAGAAAACGTATCGTTTCGTTCTGTATTTAATTGTATAACCTCAAAGTTTTTTTATTTTACCTTTTTATTTTTTTGTAAAACGTAAAATGGGGGCGATATTAAATAATCCATTGCTGCTAGACGAGGAAGATGATGTAATATAGCACTAATAGCACGGAATACTTACTTTGGTCGGGATACGGATACGTTTAAGTATACGGAGTAGGGTACGTAACAATACGTTCAACGCATCGTATCGGCTGAGACGTAACGGGTCTACACATGCGCAGCTCGTTACGTATGCGGATACGTGAGAAACTTAAGACAAGCTAAAAGTCTCTACTATATTATTCTATGCATCCCATGTAAAAATATTTCCCAGGACTTATTAATAATTATACTACCACAGTCATAACACCGCTGAGGTTTTAATGAGCTAAAACTTCTGACAGACGCCTAAACAAATTCCGCATTTCTCCAAGATTTTGTTGTACATACTCCGGGTCCTCTCCACCAATCATTAACGTCTTCGTAGTGTCTTTGTGATGATTCAGGTGCGTGCATCATTGCACACAAGCGACACCAAAAAAATGTATTGATAAATTCACCGGTACCTTTCCATTTAAAATAGGAATTGTACAGAGTGTTGTCGTTATCGAGGCGGTGGAGATAAGCTGCTAATTCTTGGGGACCGGCGAATTCGTCTACGTGAATATAGGAACCTGTAATTGAAATCAAATAAATAAATATGCTATATAATAGTCATTTAACCAACCAGTGTATTAATGAGGGCCATTAACAATCGAGATAATTTAACGCACGAGCAGAGCGAGTGCCTTAATTAATGTTCGAGATTGTTAATTTCCCTTTTAATACTCGTGTTAGTTACAAAGCTTTTCCGTCGACTGTATAAGTTGTATTCGTTTTTCTCGATATTTAAAAACTAAAAATATATATGTTTCATAGGTTAGTACTGTCAAAAATAAATAATGACATTGAAATGTATGTTTGGTTGCCTACACCACAGGCAACTGTCAATATAAATATAATGTATAAGATGTGCGTTGGGTTGCGTTGCCTACAGAGAAATCGTTGATTAATGTAAATCATGCATTAATAGGGTGTCTAATATTGAGAACGTTAATATTATAGCATATGTTAATACACGGTCGACGGAAATAGAAATTAGAAATCCCTACTTAATGATTTATTTTATTGTAAATATTAATTTATAGTTAATCTAAAGGAAAACTACACCAATTGACTGCTAGAAAAGTATCTTTGGATTTGGAAGAAATTATGGCGCCAAAAAGCTGATATTGTTTTTTGTTTTATTCTAAAAATTACAAGAAAAGCTGAATTTAGATTTGGTTTACCTTCAGGTGCACTTCTTTGGTAGTCTTCAGGTCTAGCTCCCATAACAATAGGAAGAACATTTTGTCCTAAGCCGTTTACATAAAATTTTTCAGTTATGTAATCTCGACAATTCGAATTTTCGAATGCCAAATAAAATTTATATTCTCTCTCTAAAATTTCAAAACATTTTTTATCCGACCTGGGACACTGAAACAAAAATTTTAATTGTTACAATTATACATACATGAAAAGTAACATAAATAGTTTAAAGCAATGCAATTCCAGTCATTTCAAATTTAATTTTAATTAAAACTAGCTTTTGTCCGCTACTTCGTCCGCGTAGAAGACGAAAATGGTTCTAATGGAATTTTTAATTAGTTTTTTTCGTTATTATGAATGTCAGTATTACTTTGTTTGCACCAAGCTTTTAAGTGAGTTCAAAGTTATTTGGAAAAAATCGGATGGAGTTTTCAAACGTCGGGTTAGCCCAAAAACTGTCAAAACATGGGTGTGAGAGTAGTAGGCAAGATTTTTGATGGAATCCCTCAAAAATATCATGGTCAATGATAATCCGTTGCCTCCACCGATTTTGAGGCTGTGCTAATTGCATAATAACAGTAGTTTATAGCCAAAACATGTCGAAAAATGGGCCCATTTTTCGACATGTTTTCTAATATTACTCGAAAAGTATTGAGTTTATCGTTCGTATGTATTGGAACAAAGTTATAGAGTGTGAAATTTGTTATAAAATTCTGTGGTTCAAAATGTGAAAATTCCATTCCCTGCAGCCACAGCGTTTGAATAGGTAAAACAAAAAATTGAAAAAAAGCTGTTTTTCGGACGCAAAATACTAATGCAATTTTTAAAGCGATGTGAATCATTAGAGAGATTTTAAGCCACATAAATGTTGACATACGTTACACGCTAAACGTTAAACTGAGCAAGCGCAGTCTTTCTAAAATAGCGGATGATTTTTGATTATTTTAGTTTTTGAAGCCATAACCTGTGAATGACGTTACACGTTAAACGTTATTTTATTTGGTGTAACTAACCTCAAATTTTCTGTTTGTTTAATTTGATTTGTATACATTAATCCATGACATTAATTATGGATAATATAGAAAATATAATTATTAGACGTCGAAATGATCAAGGTCTAATAGAAGAACTTAATAAGGGGCGCTATTCTTCTCGAAATTTTCAGCATACATTAGGCAAAATTGACGTTGAAAATCGGCGTTGGCAAGTTAAAATATTCAAAGATGTATATAGTATATTTTGAGAGCCAAGATATAATAAAGTATTGAAATATATTATTTAAAATTATTTGTGAATAGTTTTAATACATTTTCAATAGTTTTTCATATTTTTTCTTTTATCCAACAATAAACATAATGCACTTGGCAATCATGTTGAAACCTTACCGCGTTTATTTCGACGTAAATAACGGAGTACATTATCGCTTATTAAGGTGATCGGTTATTTTGTTACTATTGCGCATGAGCAAAATAACCGATAACGTATGACTAACGTTGATCAAATAAGTGGCTTAAAATCTCTCTATTATTTTTTCTCATAAAATAGTATATTATTAAACGAGCAATTTACGCAAGTCACCCAAGTGAATTATGGCCATAAATTGCGAGTAGAATACTATACTTTGTCCACGACACTTAATTTATTTATTAATAAATAAAAGTCAGTAGCGATTTGGCATATTACTAACCTCAAAATGTTGTGGCAGCTACTTCAAATAATTTGACATATATAGAGATGGGCGATACTGTAGAAAGTATCAATACAACGTATCGTTATAAATATATTGTTTTAAAATACTTAATATTAGAAAATATCGTTATGAAAAGTATCAATACTAAAAATTACAATATTTTATAGATACGATATATATCAGAAACAAATTTCCTGAACAAAATACACAGATTTAATAGTTTATTCCATATTGTTCCCCCATCTCTATTCGTGAATTATGAACCATAATACACTACAGTGTATTATGAACCATAATTCACGACAGTTGGAGGTAAAATATTGACTTATTATTAGGTGGTCGTGGACAAAGTTATTTATTCACGAACCGGATGCAACAAACGTGGTCTCGATATCTTATTTAGTTACTGAATAATCTAATTGGTAATAAACATTAGGTAAAAGAAATAGACATTGTTAGAATAAAGAAATATGTCACAAATTTACAATGTTTTTACACATACTAGAGCTACAGCTATCATCTGCAATGATTCAATCAACAATTTTTTCGGTTGAACTGAATCAGACGGTAGTTTAAAAAAGTGGTTCAAATTTTACCTTAGTAACAATTAAGATATCTGTGCGGTTTTTCATTTTAATTGAAATCTGAAAGTACCCACTTAAAGAACTTGGAAAAACACAACTTTTAGAGTTTTGAACGTTCAATTCGGACCATTTAATCCCGAGTTATTGGATCCCAAACTTGATCAACGATTCTAGTCAAACGAACAACAATATAACGAGAAAAAAAACTGTCATGCAGGACCTTTTGCATACTTTCCAGATATTTTACAACACATTTACCTATCATAACTTATCAATAATTAAATTAAATAGAAGAGAGAATGTGCGCGAAAGAGGGTCGCTTGGCGCTGTGATTCCGAGGGGAGGGCATGGCTGAGTATAGCGGCGAGAGCATAGATTATAACATGTGGCGAAAGGTTGAATCGGATCTGCATGACAGTATTTCCTTTTTTCTTCGCTTTTTGAAGGAATATGTTGAATTAAGTCATGAAGTCATAATTGAGAAGATTTGCTATTTGGAAATAGTTCAATATTACAATTTTTATTCCATATGAAGAATTTAAATCCTCGTTTTTCATGGGATACCACCATCTTGTAAAAATAAACAAAGAAAAATGTATATTTACCTTAAGGGGTCCACATGTACCATAAATATCTACTGGAATGTATTTGCCAAGTTCTCTGGCGTACGCTAATCGGCCGTTACGAGCTCCGCAGTTCGATACGAACCATGCAACTTTTTTTGTTTTATTAACAGTATAGTCCTTATTCTGAACTTTCTGTCGAACCTGAAAAATAAAAATTAACTTTATACCAATATTTCCAAAAGATTTTGTCTTTTTTCAATTCAAGATTTTCTCCTGACGCTCTAATCTAAATAAAAGAATGATTAATCGTTAGTGAGGGATGTAAATAATTAGGGCTCCTCCTTATCAACACAATAAATATAGATGGAACAATCTGCAAATCACAGCACGTTTTCTTAAATCGGTAAATTTAATTAGTCACGACCACCCTCATTTACCTGCATTTTATTTCAACAATCTCCGAAATGCATGGATAACGACTTGAATTGAAATTCACTGAGATTAACACCAGAAAATATTTTTCCTACAACCACTATGCAAAACACGCTTTTCTACACACATTTTTATACGCAAAGTAGGCCTTTTCTTAATTCTTTTGATAACCGTTGGAAAAGTAGTGCGAAAAGTACACGCTATGGCACTTTTCCGCACCGAAATGTCAAACAAAGCTACCTATGACATGTCAACTTTTTTGACCATTCAACCTAATAGTGAATAACTTTTTGGTGTACAATTTTAAATTTAAACCAAAAGCAAGTAAACTATTTATTACATTATTTATTTTAATGTATTAATAGGGTACAAGCATACATTTTGTTATTGGTGGGAATTGACGCTTTATCAGGTCTCCTAACACCTTGCATGCCCATTTTTTCAAAAAAATATAAACTTTACTTTTAAAACGTCTTTAAAAATCATAAAATTTGAATGTCTGCCAAAACGCGCTTCACGTCATAAAGATAGCTGCCCCATGGTGTGACGTTATTTGTTTACGTTCTTAACTTAGTATTCCAAATATTGCATTGTTCCAGTGTGTAAATCAACGTCTATTTAAAACTCCAGACAAAATATTTGTTACTTTACCTGGTGGCGCAAGCAAAAATACAATTAAGAGAAGGGCATTACTTTTGTTTGTGAAGACCATTTTAATGTAAGTACCTACTTCTATGCTGGTAATTTTTATTCTTAAATAGTTTGAGGTTATGTACCTATATGTCTAGGAATCAACCATAAAAACATCATTTCCTTACGACCACACATCGAAATATGGTTGGTATATATTATAAAACATAGTTCAAATCGTACTTACGATAATGCTTTAACTCCTCTTATTTCCTCTGCATTAAAGCAGCTGTTTAACTTCATAAATTCAAGCAGCATAAATGAGTCTACTTTGGTCAAGTTATCAGTTTGTGCTTTTACAAAACCTTCGCTAGCCATATCTTTACTCACAAAATATGAAGGAATCGTCACTGAACTCTGAACTAGTAAATATATTCTTCCAAAAGTTTCAAAATATCCTCGGAAATATCGAATATTTATGTCCACTTTCCACTTTACGTTGACTTTTAGAAATAAAAAAAGCACACACACACACGTAATGGTCTCAAACAAACATATAAATGATATTTTTACGTCGATGAAGCAATTAATAGTTGATTAAAATACAATATAAACACACAACTACACATAACCTAATGCAATACCAGCCATATTGACATAAGTAAACACAAGAGTTATGACATCACACGTATCATCAGTAGCGTTCGGAAATCCTCGGGTTGTGGTCGGAAAGTGCATTGAAATTTGAATTTTATTTTAAAATTTGGAAGTAATTTCCAATGGAAACTGGTTTATTTCCTATTATAAGTAATTTTTTATATCATATTTACTGTTATAAATTAATACCCAAGCAAAATATGAAATATGCGTGTACTCTATTATAAAACCATTAACCTATTAAGCAATATTTTAGGAATTGTGAACCAAGATCAAAATAATTTATCTTTTGAGTTGTCCAATTCGGACATTGAAAGTACTCCTCCAGATATTATCGAAAAGGCTCGAACTGCAACCGAAAATTTGTTACCTGAGGTTTCAATACAAAATTGTTCAAATTTTACAATTAATTATACATTCAATTGTTCTTTCTATTTATTTTCATATTGAAAGTTCTTTCTCTTCAAAGTTTAAATAAAATAACTATAAAAATTACTGTATTTCTTTCATTAATAAATG
>CAJUYH010003850.1:30138-48685 GCA_910591685.1 Galerucella tenella | reverse complement strand
GGAGAACTTCAGATATCCGATCGTTCTTTACGACGAATGCTGAAACGCATGCACTATAGAGTTTACCGTCCGCGTCCACGTCCACGCACTTCACGAAGATGATTTCGATCGCAGATTGGAATTTTGCGAGTGGTACCTCAGATGCAGTCAGGATGATAGGCGGTTCCAGCATTCCATTTTATGGTCGGATGAAGCAACTTTCAAGCTGAACGGTACGGTACACGCAGTTATGCCTAACTGCGTGTACTGGAACGACCAGAATCCTCACGTCTTCATGGAAAAAGAATTAAACCTGCCTGGAGTGTGTGTGTGGGTAGATATCCATGCTGGAGGTCTCGTGGGTCCGTACTTTTTTGAGGGTCACGTGACGGGACAAAGTTATATGGAAATGCTCGAAGATTTACGTGGACAAATGGACAACGATCCAACACTGGCGAACATCCGTCATTTCATGCAGGATGGAGCTCCGCCGCACTACGCGTTATGTGTGCGAGAGTACCTTAATGTTCATTTTGGAGAATGGATAGGCAGACGAGGATTCATTGAGTTGCCCGCACGATCATGTGACCTAACACCCTGTGATTTTTTTCTGTGGGACCTTCTCAAGGACCACGTTTTCGCAACAGGACCACGCACCCTTCCCGACCTCCGAACCGCAATTGAAGAAGAATTTGAAACTCTTCGCAGACAGCTTGAAATGCTTCGCCGGACCTGCCTCTCCGTTGAGGAACGTTGCCGTAAATGCATCGATCAGGATGGGCATCAATTTGAACACTTACAGTAACCCTTTTTCGAATACCTTTTGTATTTTTTTTTAAATATATTTTGACGCTGCATTTATTTATCTTAATGCAAATTGGTTGCCTGATGCAAATTGGTTGCCTGACTTATGCCGACCCCTGTATAATAAACAGAGAAACTAGCTGAATTTACTGTTATTACTTTGCTGAAATTCACTCTTATTACTTTTTAAATTGAAATACTTGTTTTTAATTTCACTTCAACGGAAAAATGTATAAAAATTCCAAATTATTCATAATTCTTTGGATATAGTAAAGTATCATCGTCAGTGGGAATTGATTAGAAACAGTTCGCCTCATTTGAAAAGTAAAAGATACTAGTGATTCTTCTGGGAAACTACGACTAGGTGGAATCAAAGGATGCATGAGCAGGAACGTTAATGGTAATTCTAAGAGGTATAAATTGAACAACAGAATTCCAGGACACAATACCTGGGAAACTACTGAAACCTACGTACCCATAACCTGTAATTCCTATAAAAATAGGACACAATAGATTTTTCACGTCTCTGTATATGCAGCACAAAACATGATGACTGAAATGATATATTTTTGTTGTTCATGATTATTTCGAATTTCAGGAGCTTGAAGAAATTGTTAACAGTTCAAAGCACGGTGTTATAGTTATGAGTATGGGATCCACCCTCAAGGGATCTACTTTCCCAGAAGCACAAAGAAAACTATTTTTAAAGGTATTTTCTCAATTGAATCAAACAATAATATGGAAATGGGAAAACGAAACCATGGAGGATCTTCCAGCGAATGTGAAAATCATGAGATGGTTGCCGCAACTAGATTTACTATGTAAGTAAAAACATATCTCGGTTAGGCTAGGTTTGAGTGGAGTGGAACAATAACGCCCTCCATCAATAGCGACTCGCGTGAGTTTATTGTGTTCCACACCCAATTCACTTCCTTAACAGAGGCAGTTGGTTAAGTTCGTGAATGGTATTCAATTTTTGGGGACAATACTCTGCCAATTAGGTATGAGATACCTAATCCTGGTGGCGGCGAGACAGACTGTTATTATCTTCCAGACAAAGACGGTACGTCAGATCATCCAGCAGTCTGGATGCTATTCCATGATTATTAATTGGATAGTGATCTGCTTCATTTGATTAGGAAAAA
Source organism: Galerucella tenella (assembly GCA_910591685.1). NCBI lineage: Eukaryota > Metazoa > Arthropoda > Insecta > Coleoptera > Chrysomelidae > Galerucella > Galerucella tenella. Next base: position 46,757 of record CAJUYH010003850.1, on the reverse strand, counting down.
GTTAAACCAAGACTTTCGATTCTGATTGGTTTTGTGGCTTCTCGCGCAGTTTTCAGGGCACAAAATAGTTATTATGAGAAATTGAGTAGATACTGTTTCAAAAACCATTTTTTTGGATCTTCTCCATACGTTTTATAGTAGTCTATGTTTTTTGAGGAGTAGGGCTGATTAGGTTGAATTATGTATTTTTTCTACTACCGTGTGTAAAGTACGTACTTTAGACACATTTTCGAGTACGTAAAACTTCATTTTACGCACTAGTGCGTAAAGAGTTTTACTTTACGCACTAGTGCGTAAAGAAAAAATTCCAATATGTTTGTAGTTGAAGATATCTAGTCTTATAAAAATATAGGTATAATAAACGGATATTAAATATAAGTTTTTTTCATAAATTGGAGATAAAAACCTATAGAATTCGGTAAAGTAACCTAATAATTATTGTTAAATAATTATTGAGTACTGGAAATAATACGGTAAATAGGTATAAGTTGGCGGTGAGTGACTGACATTTCTTTGTGAATTGAATCTGACATTTAAAATTTGAATTGAGATCTTCCGACCATACCTATGGTAAGCAATTGTATTTTATATTTAAGAATTGAATATTTTTAGAAAACTATGATGTTATTTTAGATTATTATAAAAAGATTCTTCTGAAGAAAAATTTAACTTATTTTACGCTCTAGTGCGTAAAGTATGTTTCTTTACGCACTAGTGCGTAAAGAAAATTACTATTAAACTTTTGTATTTTAATTAAATATTCGCTAGTAGAGAAAATATTGTATGCAATTCGTGTGTAAAGACCTTTTTTTCGACTCATGTGATTGTCGCATTCGCCTGCGGCTCATGCGACAATATTCACATTCGTCAAAAAAAAGGCTACTTTACACACTAGTTACATAAATAACTATTATTGATCAATTCATAAAAATGATTTTTCATTTAACAATGAAATTTTTCTGAATGTGCCATGAAAACACGAATTTCATACTCGAAATAGAAACAAGATTTCTTGTACAACTGTGAATGTGAATTTACAGCGTCTTAAATATATTAAAATAAATACTGCCAATACATTTTGACCCGCTTTTGTCCGGATATGTTATCGCTTTTAAACGACTGTTGTCCTGATAAGAATTAGTCCAAAATAACTTAATAATATATTTTATCGCCAACCGTCAGTAAAACCGTCAATTATCAGATTTATTTCCGGAAGTAAGCAAACAGTTTACATATGCGTCTGGTAAAGTGACATATGCGTCTGGTAAAGTATTTTGACTTTGACATTACTCGAAAATCATCATCTGTCAGTGTCCTATTACGGCTTGATAATAGTTTTCTTGTGATATATTTATAACAAATTATTGTTGGAACTCAAATGGCTTCAAGAATTAACTTTTATAATGCTTCAGGGTGTACCTTCAATTTAAATATAACAAATAATAAGTAGATTTGTTCTATATGTGCTGTTTACTTTGTCATAATAAAATGCTATGAAATATACCTCAGTTTTTTTATATTCTGAATTCTGAGCAGTTGGCGATAAAATTTTGTATGCACCACGTCAGTAAAGTGTCTTTATCGGAATAACTATTTATGTACCAAGGCAGTAAAGTGATTCTCTATCGGACGAGTCTGAAATTATAAGATGAGCGAAGCGAGGCGAATAACAGGCGAGTCCGATAAAGACACTTTACTGACGTGGTGCATACAAAATTTTATCACCAACTGCTCAGAATTCAGAATATAAAAAACTGAGGTATATTTCATAGCATTTTATTATGACAAAGTAAACAGCACATATAGAACAAATCTACTTATTAATTGTTATATTTAAATTGAAGGTACACCCTGAAGCATTATGAAGTCAAAGGAACTCCAACAATGATTTGTTATGAAAAAATCGCAAGAAAACTATTATGGAGCCGCGGTAGGGAGAAGCGTGACACTGACAGATGATTATTTTCGAGTAATGTCAAAGTCAAAATACTTTACCTGCCGCATATGTCACTTTACCTGCCGCAAATGCGGCAGATAAAGTAAAGGAGGGTAAACTGTTTGTTTACTTCCGGAAATCAATCTGATAATTGACGGCTTCACTGACGGTTGGCGATAATAGTTATTCCTCAATACATGTTATCCCTAATGTTATCTATACTTCCAATACAATTTAACAGTATCAAGTGGTTTTTCTGTATCGTTACCATAGAAACAGTTTGATTTCTTGCTGCGTGTTTGGCTGTGTGTGATGGATGTTGATAAATATAGTGGTAGTGATATATCTGAAAAAGCTAATGCAATATTATGCAATATGTTATCGGCCAAATCCAAGTTAGTATGTGAGAAAACATAGTATGACTTATTTCGTGAATGGAACATGTTAAAAAAATTCCTGAAAATGTGCTTATAATCTTTTTTGAGAAAAAATAGGAAAATATGAAACCTGTCAATTCGATAATTTTTTTATATTTATCATTCCACAACGTGATTTGTTTTATTACTTCCTTTTCAAAAAAGTTTTGATACATTGGATACATTTGGATGTAAGTAGAAGAAGCTTGGTGCTGGTGCTGGTGGTGCTGGTGCTCGTGTTTCACATAGCCTGATGATTATTATATCTTACCGAAACTAGTAGCGATAATTTGGTTGGTCCTACTTTGGACAAACAAATTACAGTGTGGTTTTACCTAAAGTTTCATTTAACCCTATTGATTGGTTTCCAACCGCATTTGAGATATGGATGAGCTTCGGAGTTAAGAACATCCTGTAGAGAGGGGTTAGTACCTGGGACACAAATAAAATTCAAACTGATAATATTGATCAGAAATCAAGAATTTGATACAGTATATGTTATTACACCTTATATAAACCCTACCTAACCATAACTTCATAATTTTCAGGTCATCCTGATGTTAAACTCTTCATTACGCATGGAGGACTATTAGGAACTCAAGAAGCGGTATATTGCGCTATACCAATGTTAATATTACCTCAGTTCGGTGATCAACATTACAACGCCGCAGTTTTGAAAAAATCTGGAGCCACATTAAAACTAAAACTACGATCAGCAACGGAAGAAGATCTTATTCAAGCGATACATAAACTATTGACGCCAGAGTAAGTGGGAAGTGAAATCGTCACTATAATCATATTGATATCAGGTTTTTGGGATGAAACAAAAAATCACACTGTTCAAATATCTGTTTAAACTACTTCGTTAAAACTCAAGACATATCCCATTCCTCACTCCTGACCTCCCTAGTGAGGTAGTCGCAGTGTGCTTATCTGTTTACAGAATCTGCTCAATCCCCAGAATGACTTGATGTGATATTTTAAGATTCTTATGAACACCCATAATTTTTCCTACTGTCTGTCCAACAATAAATGTTCGTGATCACCTCTTTCCAGTCTTCTTAGTTTCTAAAGGATCTGAATAAGCATCCCACCGCTCCTAATCCTCTCAATTATGTAACGATTTGTAGCAAGTACATATTTTTCATGCAAATTCCTCTGCTTTCAACCTCTTCGATGGATTATTGAGGAAATTTGTATTTCCCATTACGAGTTGGATGGCCCTGGTATGTTGTTGCACTCGATGGTGTGGTTCACCATACGTATTATTTTATAGATCTAGTTTCTGTGATTCCAGTATGCATTCTGCACGTGCCGGAATATTCACATACATCTACATAGTTGTGGAAAATTTCGGGAAGCAGCCTGCAGTATTGTACCGGGTGGTCCAATAAGCCGATCTCTCGGCTATATATCAGAAACTATTCATGTTATAACTTTAGGAGAAAAAATTCCCTAGAAAAAGTGGACAAGAGAAATTGCTGGAAATTACTTTCAAGTTTCTACGTTAACCGCTAGGGGGCGTAACCTGTGTAGAAAAATTTTAAAACCAGTTTTTTGTGAATTATGCCCAATTATATCCAGTGTTGGATACGTAAACTGAAAAAAGGCCCAAATCTTTCACAAATTTGTTTAATTACTTCTTATTCTATTTTACCAAATAAAGGGTGGGGGAAAATGGAAAAGTGTTTGTGGATAAATAGATACCTATAACTTTGGTTTGAATCAATCGATTTTAACGAAATTAGTGTCAAGAGAAGAGAAAGAGAGTAGATAAATTAATTACATCTACTATAAAACAATGGCATTTAGTTTTAATTGTCATAGGTAGAGGGTATTTTCTAATGAAAAAAATTAAAATGTGTTTTCTTGAAAAATGTTCAATGGAGACACCTAATTATTGTAAATTATGATGGAACTGGATTGAATTCTCAACAAAACGGCGGAAACCGCATGTTGATAGCTTTTGTCGAACTCGAGATATAAATAAAAACGCATAAACATAAGTGAGTATAGTATTGACACCCTGTATTATAACTTAAAATTAGATATGCGAAAGAGAGATCATACAGAAATCTTGGTCATTGAAACTTGATGTCCAATTGAATGTTCAAATTGTTTTTCATCGTTTTCCACACAAATTTGTAATCTAGCACGCTTTGACATATCGCACAAATTTCAGCTGTTGATATACTATTTATAGCGTTTCCAATGCGCTGTTACATGTAGTCTCGCGTGGTTGGTGAGTTTGGTACGCCTTCAATCTTTCCCACAGATAAAAGTCCAGACATGGTAAGTCTGGAGATCTAGCTGACCCACACTATACGTCAACTATACCACACCAAACATCAGGACTCCATCTACCTTGAAGCTGCACTTCCTTTACCTAGTGCGGATTTTCTTCAGACCAATTATGCTTATTATGCAGATTAACACCACCCGCACTATTAAGCGTATGTCTGCCCACAAATTTTTTGACAGGATATGCGGTTGTACTTCTGGCAGATTTAACAATTGCAGTGATCTGAGATCGAAGCAGCATTTAATTGGACATAAAGTCTTAATGATCGAGATTTATGTATGATATTTCTTTCACATATTCAATTTTAAGTTATAATACAGAGTGAGTCAATACTATACTTACTTATGTTAATGCGTTTTTGTTTATATCTTGACTTCGACAATAGCTATCAACATGCGGTTTGCGCCATTTTGTTGAAAATTCAATCTAGTTTCATTATAATTCACAATAATTAGGTGTTTCCACTGAACATTTTTCGAGAAAACAAATTTTAATTTTTTTCATTTGAAAGTACCCTCTACCTATGACAATTAAAACTAAACGTCATTGTCTTATAGTGAATGTAATTAATTCATCTACACTCTTTCTATTGACACTAATTTTGTTAAAATCGGTTGATTCAAACCAAAGTTATAGGCATTTATCCACAAATACTTTCCCCACCCATTATTTGGAAAATGGAATATAAAGTAATTAAACAAATTTGTGCGAGATTTAGGCCTTTTTTCAGTTTACTTATTTACCACTGGGTATAATTGAGCAAAATTCACAAATAACTGGTTTTCAATTTTTTCTTTACAGGTTACGCCCCCTAGCGGTTAACCTAGAAACTTGTCCACTTTTCATGAGGAATGTTTTCTCCTAAAGTTATAACATGGACAGTTTCTGATATATAGCCGAGAGATCGGCTTATTGGACCACCCGGTACAGTGTTGAGCAATTCAAAATATCGAATACCTATAGTTTGGCAAGTTTATGTGGAGCTACGCGGCGTCGGTAAGAGGCGAGGAAAAACATGGCGTATATCTGTCAAACGTACAAATGGCGTACGGTACCTATTTTACCAAGTAAAACTGAAATTACAAAGGTAACTGACAATAGAAACGCCACTGGATAAATCAATATCAGTCAATTGACGAAGTGAGAGGGAAGAACATACGCACGCGCTTGCCAATAAGAAGTCAGCTGGTCGATAAAAATCACCAATTATGTAATCGGAGGGTGTGGTCATTATGGTTTCCGTACAACGTTGCCAGAGCTTTAAGAAGCCCATAAGAAATTTGGAAAAGTGTTCTCTTTTAATATTCATGAATTGGAAAATAATGTTAATAGAATAAATCCAAGGAAACAAGCACATTATAAAATTAACGTTCAATCATATTTTTAATATTGTTAATAATAAAAAGACCCATTTATAATTATCATCACTACATAATCAGTACTTCAACTTTTTCATAGTTAAACGTGGCAATGTCGAATATTTTCGACTGCATTCCTTTCACGGTTTCAGATAAACTTGCCAAAGTATAATAGATCCGATTCTCTCGTAACGCTCAATGACTTATTGATGAACAATTCAGGTCTCGTAGAAAATTAATTTCTGCTTGTTTCATATGAAGAATTGATAAGGAAGAAGAGTTGACAGTTTTTAGTAGTCACTAAGGGACTCTACGTATGGTAGAAGTATGTGAAGTTACTTATGACTTACCCTGTATAAAAGGTGTACCTACCAGCAAACAATTTTTTTTATAGCACACTCCAAATGTATTTCAAGTTCTCGATTTTACAAAATAATGTTTTTCATTTCTAACCCTCACTTTTTTTGCTTGGGATTTCAAAAGCAAATAATTCTTATTTAAATATAAACTTGGATATTGTCTTATTCGTCAAAACTTAAATTGTACATATTTGTTTCAGGTTTTCGAAAAACGCCAAAGCTTTATCAGAGCGTTTCAAAGACCGACCGATGTCTCCAATGGATACAGCTATTTATTGGATTGAATATGTAGCCAGGCATAAAGGAGCTCCTTTCATGAAATCTGCAGTTACAGACATGCCCTTCTACCAATCGTTGCTTCTTGATGTGATTGCGTTTCTTGTTTTATTAGTTACAATTTTAATGGGTAGTGTGTATTTTACTGTGATTTTTATTGTCAGATTATGTAGATTTAAGAGCAAGCTGAAAGTTAAGACTAATTAGTGTACCTACACTTGATAAATTAAGAACAATATACAACTTATTTAAGTACAAAACATTTTTTAATCACGTTAAGCATTTTTGGTATGTCCATAACTATCAGGCTGGTGATGCGTTACATGGACATATTGATAAAGTAAAGTACAGTTTTTAAACTATTAAGGCAGCTCATAAAACCTAGATACTTCGTAACTCAATACTATGCTATTGATGTATTGTTCTTTTTATTTAGATTTTCCATACTCACAAAAACCCTCTAAGGGGCCCATCTATAAGTAATCACATTATCAGGTTTTCCTTTTCATATTATTTTTCTACTTCCCTTTTGCTCTCTGAGGTGAACGAGCAAATGCTTTCAGCAAAGACTTTTCCTTATTTTTTGGGATGATATGACCCTTTATTGTAGGTCAATGTTCTTGGAAAGATCCCTTCCGAATAGTTCAGGAAATATTCGCATATACAGAAATATTTTCCAAATTCAAAACATAAACATATTGTGAGCAACTCAAGTTTTATTATTAATCAATAGAAAGTTATTAATCGAATCTCATTAACTCCCACATAATTGTCAGGAAAATCAATAATATTTAATTATGACCTATACGCAGCACACATGATAATATCATATTATTATACAGTGTGACCCATTTTGTTTGAAAGCACCCCTGTAAAATCCGCATTTCTCAACCGATTTTAATTTAATTTTTTTTGTTGGATTCAGTATCAGTACTTTGGCACACATTTTCATTGCTTAATTACTATTTTCAAGGCACTCTATGTTAATTTTTCTTTGCAAAAAAGGAAAAAAATAACATTAGTCGTTTTTTTTTTTCTTAAATAGAACTATACCACTGGATTCAGAATCATCACAAATGTGAACTAGTAAAATTTTATAAAAAAAAATTCCTACTCCTGTTTTATAATATACTTATTGAAGGACTAAAATCTGTATTATAATGATATTCATTATGGTACAAATTTTCATTATGATACAGATTTTTAGGCCAATAGGAATGCGACATTCGCACAATATTTAATATAGCCATGGATACCTGGTTGACATTTCTGAATTTAAGTTAATTATATCAGGTCTGTTTCCTGCAATAAAAGTGTAGCACTGAGCTATATGATTTTATTTATTTTGATTATGTTTTAATGCTTCTTGCAGAATATAAATGCAATATGAATAGATAGTCCCAAATTTAGCAATTTTACAAGCATTTTTCCACAGATAGACATGAATTTTCCAAAGTTATATAGCTCAGTGCTACACTTTTATTGCAGGCGAACAGACCTATTGAGTGACACTTAATTTGACAGCTGTCAAATAATTTCGATTTTCATAAGTAACTATATTTAAAATTAATTAAACTAAATGATTAAATTGTGTTAAAATAATAAGTGATAACGAAGAATTTTCTCTGACGCCTCCAGAAATTAGAGAAAGAGCCGAAAATGCAGTTGACAACATATTACCAGAAACATCCAAGAAAACTTATGAAAAATTATACAAACAATTAATGGATTGGAGAAACACAAAAAATATAACATCGTTTTCTGAGAATGTTTTAATAGTTTATTTTGAAGAATTACCTACAGAAGAAAATGAAACCATCATCCGTATGGTCACATTATTCAATTATCAAAACAGTTTTAAATATAAAGCATAATATTTGACATATCAAAATATCCCAAGTTAGGGTCCGGTGAACTATAGGGACACACGATTCTTCAACTGATTTTGTGAAAAATCGATAGTACTCACCTATTTTGAAGATTATCTGTTGAAAAATTTGCGGGTTATACACAATTTACAGAGAAAAATCCAATAAAAAATTTTTTTTCTTCACTTGAGCCATCACTATTTGGCTCGATATTTTATACAAAAAACAGTTTAACTGTATCGCACTGTACAGGAGAGTGATCAACAACATGTGTTCTCGCTATCTATGAAAAAAATCCAGTTAGATTCTTCATAATATTGTTTAAATTACCACTTTTATAAATATAAATTTGACAGGCAACCAGTTTGGATATATCCAATTATTATATTTTTTTCCTCCTCTTGAATAGATTGATGTGCATTACAATGCATTCATCCCTCTCATCCAATACTTTCTAAGATGAAATTCGAATGAATATTTTAAAAATATCATGATTCTCACGTAATCGTTTACAGCTGGCAACAATGTCACACATTACGCTAGAGCTTCTATGTCATTTGTCATTTGATTCAATTGTTTTCATACACATTTGTAGCCTGTCAAATATATATTTATAAAAGTGGTAATTCAAACAATATTTTGAAGAAACTCACTGAAATGTTGTTATTATTAGCGAGAAAACATGTTGTTGGTCACTTTCCCATTCAGTGTGATACGTTTAAACGGTTGTTTGTATAAAATATTTAGTCCAAAAGTGATGGTTCAAGTGGCGAAAAAAAATCTTTTATTGGATTTTTCTCTGTAAATTGTGTATAACCCGCAAATTTTTTGACGGATAATCCTCAAAATAGGTGAGTACTATCGATTTTTCGCAAAATCACTAAGATATTCGTGTGTCCCCATAGTTCACCGGACCCCCCAAGTTACATGCTCTAATAAAACGTAAATCTGAAGGATTTATTGGTAAAAAATCAAAAATATTTGTACCAGATGAGATTACGAGATTTTTGGATGAAGCGCCTGATAATCAATTCCTTTTCCAAAAGTATGTATATACCAAATCAAATAATTATTTATTTTTTAAAGAAATAAATAGACGAATCATTTTAAATTATAAATCCGGTTTTAATTCTCAAATATTCGAGAAGTCATAGCCTAGCTGTTTAAGCGGCAAGATATAAAAGTTATGTGGTTAGAGGGACAGGGTTCGATCCTTAGATTAGGAAAGCATATGGATACCGCACTTCGCCTTATTTGACACTCACTTGACACTTGCGATCTGTCACACACTTTTGCTGGACGCCATTTTATATGTGGCAGACAAAGCGAAAACGGCGTGTGTTTCTTTCGTGAATTTTTAAGTGAAAATCATTAAGATTGTGATTTATTTTTGAACTGAAAAATGGTGAATTGTTGTGCTTACGGATGCCGAACTCGAAGCGAGAAAAAGGAGATTGGAATTTCATTTCACAGGTAAACAAATAATTACATGTACAATGGACTATGTAGTTTTGTTTGTTTTAAATGACGAAAGAGTTATCTCTGACAAATGATTTTTAAGCATGTAATTATTCAGTCTTCAAATCAACTAATACTAGTATTTAGATGACGAGTTTTAATAGTGTTCATTAAAGATTTGCATATATAACGTATATTCTATGTTCAAAACGACCATTATAGCAGTGGCGTGGGTAACCAATTTTCAAATTTCGCAAGATTAAATCTAGGTGCTCATTTTTATAATAGATTAGTTTATTGATTTCCCTCCTTTGATACCAACCCATTATGTGCCTTTAACAAGCATTCATTCATTCTCAAAACAAATTGGTATTATTACATTGGAAAAAATGTATTACAAACATTATGTTACGCCGCTGACCCCATCCGCGATGTGGCAGGCGGTAACAGTTTTACGACTCTGGTTACGCGTCCACTCTCTTTCCTTGTCTAAGGTTCGATCCCTACGCAGACCCCACTTTTTTTTAAAGTTCACTGTTAATTTTTTTCAATTATTTTAGGTAGCCATGATATTCGGACTCATGGGAGCATGCCGCAGACATGAACTCCACGATTTAAAAATTGAAAATATTCAAGATAAAAGCAATATATTAATTGTCAATAAAGTAGGAACAAAAACAAAAACTCAAAGAACATTTACAATTACTGGCAAATATTATGATATTTGCAAAAAATATATCAATCTTCGACCAACAAACTGTCCTTCTCAACATTTCTTTTTAAATTACCAAAATGGAAAATGTACAGTACAAAACATTGGAATAAACAAATTTGGAAACTTGGGCAAGCAAATTGCCACCTTTTCAGGGCTTCCCAATCCTAATTTATATACGGGACACTGCTTTCGTAGAACATCTGCAACCGTATTGGTAGATGGCGGCGGTGAATTACCACCTTAAAAAGACACGGTGGTTGGAAATCCACTACGGTTGCAGAGGGTTATATTGAAGAAAGTATCCAAAATAAAATATATGTTTCGAATAAAATTTTTAATTCAATTGAAAATAGGAATGAAACAAACTTTAACATGCCCTCCAGTTCAACAACCATCCGAATAGGATCATCCCCCCCAAATAAATTTTACAAATTGTACAATAAATAATTCATACATGCACAAAGAAGATTGAAGAATTAATATTATTATGTTCAAAAGTTTTGAATTTATTTGTTGTACAATTTGTAAAATTTATTTGTTGAACTTCCTTCCATTGTTCTTGTTTTTTATAATAAATGATAATTATTAATTAAATAATCCTTATTAATCGGAGTAGAAAAAATATTGTATGCAACTCTCATGTAATGGCCATTAATACACTCGCGTATTATATATCTATTATATTATATTATATATCCTACAACATGTTCGTGTTTTAATGATCGTTGCATAAAATACTATTTTATTAACGACAAAGTTATTAAAACAGGAATTTAGAAGAAGTGGAATTTTCATTAATTTTTCACGTAGAGTGTAGACAAATTTTTGAAATGCAGCATGGTAAACAAAAACTAAGACTCAAACATATTGCACAGTGGAAATTCGAAGCCAATAACTTAATTCGTTCTGGAGTTATAGCTTCTGAAAGTAATGTAAAACTGTGCCCAATAATTTGGATTGTTGGCAAAGTAGTAGTTGTTTCCTGCATTTTTTTTTAATACGTTTGGTCACTGCTCCAGTCTCAATAAATACTTTTCTTAATTGTGTGCACTACAAAGCAGTAAATACGGCAATATGGATGTCTCCGATTAACTATTTCTATTACTTCTCGTTCACTTCTATCATTGTAACCACAAAAAAGTACAATTTCATCTTTGTCTTGAATAGTTAAATAGTTAAATATTTGGAACATTCAGTACTTACTATTCCACACAAATGTTACTGACTAACATCAATAAAATTTCAAAATTAAAGCCTGCTATTTGCGACTCGTTGATTCCATTTTGTTGATAAATGAAATTGATAAGCACAATTTTACATTACTTTCAGAAGCTATAACTCCAAATCGGGTTGAGTTATCGGCTTCAAATTTTTACTGTGAAAAAAAAAAAGGAATGCCACAAGGAACGTACTGAAGATATCATATTATGTGTTGACTATCCAATTATAAGATTGAAAAATCCTTATTGTTGAACCTGATAAGGACAACCAGTATTTTCACATAAACCGTACTACCAAAAGCAAAAGACTGATGATTCTAGATCTCGGCTGGATAGAATCTGATAATCAATCAATCCAAGCCTTTCTCACATTCTCCAAAACCACATCAATGTTTGGTTCATATTATATTCAACAAGCAAACATGCCTATTTATTTAACCAGTTCATAGTCATTCATTCACATGTGCTAAATCCATTAAATATGAATAAATTAGTTACAACAATCATTTGTAGTCAAAGTAAAGGGCTTTGAATTGTTATTTTGGTCAATCTGCTTGCGGATGGTGTATAGTGAAAAAACCTTCTAGGTTGATAATAATCAACTGAAAAGTCATAACCAGTATTTCAATCAAACTTCAACAATGTTCATTATACCCATAGGAAATCCAATCTTCTGTTTTTTTTTAAACTAGTTCACTATCTATTCTGTTCATTATCTACAATTTCCGTTTTCGTTCTACTTTTTTGGTGTTTCGGTTACGTTTTAAGGGTGTGAGCAAAGCTTTCCACTAATTCGTTTTTCCTTTGTAGAAGGCATCGTTTGACCGTGGGTGGAGGACGTCCGTTGTCAAATAAATTTAATTATATAAAGATTTGCGGTTTGAGAATTAGGGTCAATTCAATCTTTGAAAACACTTTGAGGTATTATTTCGGGCCGACTTTGCTTCTACTAGAATAAACGGAACCGATGTGTGGGATTAATGGGCATTAACACGTAACTTGTTGTCTTGATGAAAAAGGAGATGATATTGGAAACAGCCAAATTGATAATAATAATATTGTCATTAGTAATTGTATTATAATTGCAATGCATCCCCACTAACAAAGTTAATTTATAGATTTCGGCTTGTATAACAATTGTATTTAATGTTGATTTATTGTTGTTTCCAAGAACGACCCATAGTTACATGTGTCTCAGAAACATGGATATCAAACCGAAAAGAAAAAGAAACGCTACAAATATGAGAGAGGAAAGTACCGAGGAAAGTATTTGCAGGAACATTGAAGAATGAAATTTGGATGGGAAGGACAAAGAGCTCGAAGAATAAAGAGCCGAGTATCATTGGAACCATGAAATCTCAAAGATTGAGATGGTTAGGACATATAGAAGGAATGGAAACAGAAAGGTTACCAAAATTATTGATATATAGCCCAAGTAGCAATTTAAATTCTATAAGGTTTGTATCAACAGCTACAAGATATATCTTGTAGGATACTAAGATTATTATAACAGTCCATAAAACAATTAAATGATCCTTATACAACTAAAAAGGGCCCATTTTTATACAACTGTTCGGTTGTATAACAGTTCTATTAAAAGTTTATACAACTTTTATATGACTGTTTAATACACATTTATACAACTCTTAATCGACTGTTTTATAATCGTTTATACAGCTACTATAAAATGGGATTGATGCGGCACTATGAAGGTCTCACAAAATGGTTGTATAATATTCGTTTTATAATTCTGTTATTTCGAGCACAAAGGAAACATTTGGTCATATAGCAGTTTATAGAAGCCTTTCATTTTTTAGTGAAGAATATCAGAACCAAATTATATTTCAATTTCAACGTGCATCATACATTTCATTTCTAGAAATGGAGACTTATCAAAACGACTTGGGCCGCTTGGGCGGACATCGATAGTAAACATTATAATTTCATTTGTGTGTGAGGTTGTGATATTGACTGCGGATCCTTGTGGTTCCATTGGCCTAACCAATTATAATTTCATTTGGATGGTTTAATGGCACAAATTTTGATGCGCCGCAAATTTTACTGATAGTAAAGTAATGATTTTAAATGTTTATCACTACATAATATATGGATATTATCTCACAATAAAATTCTCTAAATGTGTAAATAATGATAGTTACATTTTTCAATATAGTTTCATGTTTCCAACTCAATTGCTTATAATGGCGGCGATACCGCTACAAGAGTTGCTTATTTAAACATGGCGATTTATAATAAAACAAATTCATCCCAAAAAAAAGCATTAAATAATATTTTATTGTAAAATGGAACGGTATACGATAATTGTTTTATAACGAAGAATATTTAGGCACTATACAACTAAAAAGTGTTTTATAATGCAACGCAATTAAATGCTATACAATATTTATTATACAACATTATACAGCTTCAATAAGACAAGCTTAAGTAACTATTTTATAATGTTGTAGCTGTTAGTTATATAGTATATTATAGAAATCTCATACAATAGGTATAAAAGTCTTATAAAATGATATTTTTGATATTGTATAAACTTGCTTATAAGGTATTATATCTTTTGAAAATAAATGATCGTATAATGCGATATAACATCTATAGTAAAAGTCACTATAGAATCATTTAATACAACAATTTTCTTTAAAAAACAAAATTATCGCAATAAAAGGCTCAATAAAAACAATCAGTCCTAAAAACAACGCTATTCGACTGTTATACAACAATTCAGTCCTTTCAGAATTCCATTTTGCTAGTTGGGAGCTCCATAGGCGGAAGGCAAAGATGAAGTTGACCTAGAACAAAAGGAAAAGCGGAGGTTGAAGAGGATTTACGAAGACAAAATTCAAGATGAGATGGAGGCAAGTCGTCAACCAAGCAATGGAAAGGTTATGTTGTTAACATACAATTTGGAAATGGTGCAATACATTTTCGAACGGAACCAAGTAGTGGACACTCGGATAGTCCATGCGACAGTGGCAGTTGAACTTAATAGATTGTCGCAGGAGAGTTTCGAATGGAACTCCAAAAGCCCTACGCTAGAATGGAGCATCAGCCATGGACCTACTCGGTTAGTCGTGCCAGTCTATTTATATAATGTTTACAATTCGACATTATAAAAATTGTGATAAGATTGTATTGGATTAGTCGTAACGAAGTCGTGAAAAAGCAAACTGCTCAGTTAGACGATTTTGAGGGCAGGTTTTGTCAATTTTTATATATGTGTTCGATCCCCTTATCTACTTTTGATGCTTTGATATTCTTCATACTAAATTCATTGTGTTTAAAAACTGATGAACTGATGCTATAAATAAATTCAATCAATTTCAAATGTTGATGTTCCTTGTACTTTGGAATTGAAACGCTCGGTAAATAAAGAAAACGACAGATCCTACAAAGAATTCTAGTATTCTATTAAACTTTCTCGGCAAACATATCAGACATTTTCTCTCAATTTTTAGAGCTTAAATCTGAAATGTATGGCGTTTGGCAGCTTAAACCGTTCGAATTCCCTGAGGCTGAGCTGCGATTGCTTGGTACCCCGCCGTCGAAGTTGACCTCTGTTCCCTGTCACTTTCAATAGCTTTTTCGACATTTTTCGAGAGATTCTCTCCTTCAGACAGTATCTGTGTGACCGAGGAATGGAATTCACATGCACTGTATTCCCTCTAGACGTTAAACCCATTTGCTCTTCATTTACTTCAATCAGGGCACCGGGAAGTTTATGCCCTAGAGATATTACGTTGACGTGCACGATGTACCTGTGCCCGAGTGAAAAATCACGTTGAATATATTTCAAAAAAGTTTTTCATCCTAAACTATAATTTAGTAAAGTTGGGGATCTAGTTATGGTTATACAATTTATCAACACACTAGGAATGTTAGAAAGGTTTAATTAGATTTAATTACCAAATTTGTAGGTAACCATGTGCTTGTTATTTTAAAACAAGGGATAAGGCTGGAGCTATGATAATCTCATCTTGTTGGATTTTGTGATGGATACAAAAGGGAATATTGGATGAATACAGGATGATATGGAATGTATAACACAATTATGTTAAGTAAATCTACTGATTCTGTTTTGGGTATAATATTAACAGTATTCGAACCAAACAAGACTCATCTAAATTTATTGATATTATTTTATGATAATGGAAATATTGGTGGAATTATACAAAAAAAAAATTAGATCGACAATGGAAGATACACAGGAGGAATCGAAGAGTTTATTCAAAAGTGCGAGCACTCAAGACCACACATGAAAGATATGAGAGAGGAAACAGTACATTCGACAAGAAGTAGAATGAGAACTTATGACTCACGCTTAAAACTTGCCAATACTTCTCCTATGACCCAAAAATATCCACAGGCGGGACTAAATCAACCCGTATATTTTAAAAGGAGCGAATTTTTTCTACCTCACTTCAAACAATAATATTTGAGGAGTGGGAAAGTTAATAGGGCGCAAATACTACCTACTCAAGAATTTCCAGCAGCTTTTGGACGAAAACTATTCGTGACCTGACTTAGTGAAGAGGAAATTTGATGGAATATTCACATACAAAAGATTTGTAGAAAATATTAGGAATATAAAGAGATGTGATTAGTATTATATTATACAAGAAACACATAATGATAGCACATTATATGCGAATACAGTAAAACCTCTATTTTTGGACACCTCTATATAGCGGACACC
>CAJUYH010003850.1:0-30038 GCA_910591685.1 Galerucella tenella | reverse complement strand
TTTTATAATGTTGTAGCTGTTAGTTATATAGTATATTATAGAAATCTTATACAATAGGTATAAAAGTCTTATAAAATGATATTTTTGATATTGTATAAACTTGCTTATAAGGTATTATATCTTTTTAAAATAAATGATCGTATAATGCGATATAACATCTATAGTAAAAGTCACTATAGAATCATTTAATACAACAATTTTCTTTAAAAAACAAAATTATCGCAATAAAAGGCTCAATAAAAACAATCAGTCCTAAAAACAACGCTATTCGACTGTTATACAACAATTCAGTCCTTTCAGAATTCCATTTTGCTAGTTGGGAGCTCCATAGGCGGAAGGCAAAGATGAAGTTGACCTAGAACAAAAGGAAAAGCGGAGGATTTACGAAGACAAAATTCAAGATGAGATGGAGGCAAGTCGTCAACCAAGCAATGGAAAGGTTATGTTGTAAACATACAATTTGGAAATGGTGCAATACATTTTCGAACGGAACCAAGTAGTGGACACTCGGATAGTCCATGCGACAGTGGCAGTTGAACTTAATAGATTGTCGCAGGAGAGTTTCGAATGGAACTCCAAAAGCCCTACGCTAGAATGGAGCATCAGCCATGGACCTACTCGGTTAGTCGTGCCAGTCTATTTATATAATGTTTACAATTCGACATTATAAAAATTGTGATAAGAATGTATTGGATTAGTCGTAACGAAGTCGTGAAAAAGCAAACTGCTCAGTTAGACGATTTTGAGGGCAGGTTTTGTCAATTTTTATATATGTGTTCGATCCCCTTATCTACTTTTGATGCTTTGATATTCTTCATACTATATTCATTGTGTTTAAAAACTGATGAACTGATGCTATAAATAAATTCAATCAATTTCAAATGTTAATGTTCCTTGTACTTTGGAATTGAAACGCTCGGTAAATAAAGAAAACGACAGATCCTACAAAGAATTCTAGTATTCTATTAAACTTTCTCGGCAAACATATCAGACATTTTCTCTAAATTTTTAGAGCTTAAATCTGAAATGTATGGCGTTTGGCAGCTTAAACCGTTCGAATTCCCTGAGGCTGAGCTGCGATTGCTTGGTACCCCGCCGTCGAAGTTGACCTCTGTTCCCTGTCACTTTCAATAGCTTTTTCGACATTTTTCGAGAGATTCTCTCCTTCAGACAGTATCTGTGTGACCGAGGAATGGAATTCACATGCACTGTATTCCCTCTAGACGTTAAACCCATTTGCTCTTCATTTACTTCAATCAGGGCACCGGGAAGTTTATGCCCTAGAGATATTACGTTGACGTGCACGATGTACCTGTGCCCGAGTGAAAAATTACGTTGAATATATTTCAAAAAAGTTTTCCATCCTAAACTATAATTTAGTAAAGTTGGGGATCTAGTTATGGTTATACAATTTATCAACACACTAGGAATGTTAGAAAGGTTTAATTAGATTTAATTACCAAATTTGTAGGTAACCATGTGCTTGTTATTTTAAAACAAGGGATACGGCTGGAGCTATGATAATCTCATCTCGTTGGATTTTGTGATGGATACAAAAGGGAATAATGGATGAATACAGGATGATATGGAATGTATAACACAATTATGTTAAGTAAATCTACTGATTCTGTTTTGGGTATAATATTAACAGTATTCGAACAAAACAAGACTCATCTAAATTTATTGATATTATTATATAATAATGGAAATATTGGTGGAATTATACAAGAAAAAAATTAGATC
This sequence comes from Galerucella tenella, assembly GCA_910591685.1. Taxonomy (NCBI): domain Eukaryota; kingdom Metazoa; phylum Arthropoda; class Insecta; order Coleoptera; family Chrysomelidae; genus Galerucella; species Galerucella tenella. The sequence goes on along the minus strand of CAJUYH010003850.1, from coordinate 28,295 downwards.
GACAATGGAAGATACACAGGAGGAATCGAAGAGTTTATTCAAAAGTGCGAGCACTCAAGACCACACATGAAAGATATGAGAGAGGAAACAGTACATTCGACAAGAAGTAGAATGAGAACTTATGACTCACGCTTAAAACTTGCCAATACTTCTCCTATGACCCAAAAATATCCGCAGGCGGGAGTAAATCAACCCGTATATTTTAAAACGAGCGAATTTTTTCTACCTCACTTTAAACAATAATATTTGAGGAGTGAGAAAGTTGATAGGGCGCAAATACTACCTACTCAAGAATTTCCAGCAGCTTTTGGACGAAAACTATTCGTGACCTGACTTAGTGAAGAGGAAATTTGATGGAACATTCACATACAAAAGATTTGTAGAAAATATTAGGAATATAAAGAGATGTGATTAGTATTATATTATACAAGAAACACATAATGATAGCACATTATATGCGAATACTATATTTCGTCCACCACTATCAATTACCTGTTAATGAATGGATGTTTCTTTTTTTCCTCCAATTTAGAGAGGGATTATGGGCTTTCTCGACTTTTCTGCAATAAATCCAAGGATACCTACTGTTTATTCTGCTTCTCCAATTTTTGGTGGGGTAACATTAATTTTATGTGACCAAGGGAAATTTGAGAACGAGCGGGGGCCAGATGGTCGCATATGCAGACGACATAGTGATAGTAACGAAAAGAAGGAATATCATGAAACAAATGCTACTAGAATTAACAAAAGAAGGGGTAAAAATGGGATCAAAAATAAATAGAAACACAACAAAAATAATTAGAGTTGGTAAGCAAAATGATAAAAATAGGGGAATATGAATTTAAGGGAGTGGAAAAATTCAAATATCTGGGAGTCACGATCAGTAGTAAGGGGGAACGAAGATCAGAGATAGACGGAAAAATAATGGCTGCTAATAGGGTATACTATACCAATAAAAAACTATTGAAATGCAATCTTTTGACAGGAAATACTAAATTTAACATTTACAACACAATAATTAGTCCTGTGATAATGTATGGAGCAGAAACGATAACAATGACAAAAAGAGATGAAGAGGAGTTGAGGATATTAGAACGAAAAATAATGAGAACAATTCTAGTGCCAATAAAAATCGACGACAATGAATACAGGCAACGTAGGAATCATGAAATACTGAGAGAAATGAACGGGGAAGATATAGTAAACAGAATGAAGAGACAAAGAATAAAATAGCTTGGGCATGTATGGAGGGAAGGTAAGCGAGCAGTCGCTCGCTCAATGCTACAGTGGGAACCAGGTGGTAAGAGAAGGCAAGGAAGACCCAGATCTAAGTGGCTGAAGGAGGTGGAGGAGGATTTGAGAAGGATAGGAATCGTCAGATGGAAAGAAAAAACGAGGAATAGGAGACTATTGAAAAAAATAAGCGAGACCATAATTAAATGAAGGGGATTGATCCACCCCAGAAAGCGGATCTAGAAAGCATTTATGCGGCGCAACCCCACAAGGGGTGTCTAGCCATTTTATATATTTATATATAAACATTAATCTTAGTTTCCGAATCACTTTCCTTGTTATATTTTCCACCAAACAAGTAGGAAAAACTTTTTTCTGACATGAAGTTTGCTTTTTCAATAGTTATAGTAATAATGATTTTTTATGAATTTTAATTGAATCTAATACATTGTAAAATACCGCGCCATAAGAGTCAGACGAGCAGCTAGCTGTCAAAAGGCTCCCGCAAATGGAAGTGTATATATTTTGCGCAAGTAAATTGCATAACTTCACCTACGTACTTGTTTTAACCTTCTATTCGAAAAGACGCAATAACAACTGCGAAGCCAAGAGGTCCGTTGATCGAATCCCCACCCTGCCAGAATTTGTTTCATTGCTTTTTTTTTCTTATCCTCTGATATTGTTATAGACAGTTACACTTTGTTTTGTGTCAGTTGGTCGAGAAGCGATGTTGATCTACTGTATACCTTTTCCAATCATTTTCATTGCCCTTCTTCCTAAATTTAAATAATTTTCCTTTTCTCTGAATTTTCATGATTTCATTTACGAATATAATCTAAAGTCCTCTCTGATTGGTGGCAGCCTTTCTGTAGCTAGCCGTTCGTCAAAATTGGATTTGTACGTTCACACAGTAGCTCTAAATGGAATTTATGTGATGAACAACGATCAGGTGGTTTGTACACGTCTAGGAAAAGTTGAAATTTCATCAGAAGCGAAGGTTGTAGAGATTATTAAAAAAAAAGTTAACGGCGTCATTCTTAGTTACTTTCCTGCTCATCAGAATGAATCTAAATCGACCAAGTGTGAATACAATTTGATTTTAATTAGTAAGGCAATTTACAGTTTATAAGTTAGCAAATCTTTAAGACGTTGTCAGATCAATTGGTAAGTTTCTTCTTCAATTGATTTTGACATTTATTGACACTCGATTTTTTGGTGCCTTCGAGTTAATTGTTGGGTGAGAATAAAAAAAACAAAAAATGTTCAAACCTTATTATTCAGACAAATCTGCAGTGTGTTAAACGCATCAAAATGTACAAGCAGTTGAACAGTGTATGTCAAGAGATATTTTTGAACGGTGAGATCTTGTGAATTGAAAAGCAAATCTGGAGAAATGAAATGTGTAATGTATTTCTGTAGAAAATTGGTACTTCTACCCAGAAATGAGTGTTTTATTATAAATTGCCAGTCAATACGTTCGGATTCTGGCAAGATTCAATACCTATGTGGGTCATATATAAAAGCTTTCATATAATGCACTTAAAATGATCGCTAGAAAATAAGCAAACATTACTCTCGTTCAAAAAGGAAATAAATTTTTCCTCCGCGTTTGACGAAGCGAAAACTTAACTCCAATTTCTGACAACTTTTCCTGAAACGAACATTAATCACCGGCTTTTCCCGAGAGAAAATTCTAAAGAAATTATTTCAAATTCAAGTCGAAAAAGGCGTCTATTATTGTTACATCAGTTTTGGCTAAAGTAGGGTCATAACCACTGACGTGGAAAACGCTTATAACCAATTATCAGAAAAACAAAAGATTCACTATGGAAATACAGGGTACAGATTGAAAAAATTAAACTTTTTGGTTTTCCACTTTCACTCTAGAAGTTGAGTTTTCAGTACAATTTCCAATAAGTGGAGAACTGATTTTTTGTTCCCAAACTTAGTCTGGTCCATCTAAGGGCATTGTATCGGTATATCTGAGATTACTTTGGTTTGTTGGGAATTTGTCAAAGTTTGTATTTGTCTTGAATCGCGAGACTTTATGTTATTGCGCTTTTAATATATGAAGCTACAAAGTTGGAGAAATTCTATCTAGGAACACTCATTGAAATAGGCGAAAGCAATATCATCATCCTACTGGAATCAGGGGTACACTGGACTGGAAGAAAATGAAATACCAGATGAACCAGCAAACATAGGGAATGGAGCATAGTTTTGGGGGCCCGAGACTTTTTGTGGTATCAGCCCAAATGTTATAATGAAATAAATAGGCAAAGCCGAAAAAGAAGAACATCTTATAAATGGAAAGATCTAGTAGGGCTTAGACAATCACAGATATCTTGGTGACTACAACTGGTGAAAAACAAATGAATTTCTAGATAGGAGCAAAGCAGCACCAACATTTTCCACACATTTCATCTAAATGGGAACCTTAAAATACTCAAAATATTGAATATTGGAGGAAGGAGAATGTAGATTCTGTGGATTGGAAGAAGAAGAAACCTCCATCCACATAATTGCAAATTGCAGCTTAGAATCCTTGGGCACAATACCTAGGAGACTACTGGATAAAATGGGGACACCAACTCATTTTTTGTGTGTGTTTTGGGAGCCGTTCTAATGCCGGAAACACTGCAGCCCATTGGCTTATTGTACTCTACTCCCACATTTAGTCCACCCATCCAGTTATCCCCGTACCTTCGAGTAGACGATATAGGTTCATTGGATGTGTGCCATATATTTCAGGTGGCACATTGGCTTCTCCAAAGATTGTTTGTCTCCTCGAGTCCAGTGCCTCACAGTCATATAAGATATGGGTTACGGTCTCGGTCTCCATGCCAAGTCTGCAGCTGAGGTCACCGTTGTGTGTGTGTATGTGTGTGATTTTTGGGGTGACATTCACTGAGACCTAAAAGGTGTATTGTGCCCCCTTACTTCTACTCAGTTTCTGGTCACCGTTATATAACCCTATTTTATGCAGGTGATCTTTAACCGGGGTATGGTCGGTTAGATAACCTGTAATACTTATTAGCTTATTCCTACTGATATTCAGTAGTTCTTCGGCCCGTTTTACACATGTGTCACCTATGAAGGTTTTACTGTGTACCTGTTTTGGAGTGTTCCTCCACTAAAGTCTATGTTGGCTTTGTACCTATATTTGTATTTTCCCTCGGACTACCTTTTTTGTGGTCCCAAGAGCTGGTTCTGGTCCAAGATATGCTGTTGCTGAACCTCTTCTCGCAAGTTTATCAGCTTGTTCATTTCCAGAAATACCGTTACGTCCCGGCACCCACATTAGTCTTACTCTAATGTGGTCTGCTAGTTCATTCAGTTCTTTCTGACATTCTTCTACTAGTCTGGATGTTACCTTGCGGCTGTTTAAAGCTGCAAGGGCTGTCTGGCTGTCAGTTAGTATGTTCATCCTATGAGTGTCAGTCCTATGTTTGTTAATTCTGACACATTCTAGGATAGCATAAATATCTGCCTGAAATATAGAGGTATATTCTCCTAGTGAGATGGAGCATCTTGTGTTTCTCATTTCACTATACACCCCTGCGCCTGTCCCTTCCCCAGTCTGTGACCCGTCACACCAACTCATACTAAAGTCTCCTGATTTTCCCCAAGAAATAGGTCTTAAGGAGCTACCACAATCTGCGAAACTGGGAAAAAGATACCATACCAAGTCCCAGTGAATGGCATGCCTATGAAAATACATACATTAGTTTGGATTTAAAACGTATCATTTCATAAAATTATCAGATACTTACATAACATAACTGAGTAGCTGGCTTTTCACAAAGTGTGTTATTGGGAAAATATCTATGTATCCGAATCAGGAGTGCCCGTGAAAATAGTAGATACCTTTCCAACATTTTTTTTTTCGTACATTAGCTTAGTCACTAAGAATTCCAGCAAACGTATTTCTTTCATTCGATAAACAAAACCATTTTTCTTCTCATCACAGCAAATAACAGTGAACGTAACAGACCTGACAAAAGTAATTTTATTTAGGAAGCCAGGATATTGGAATTTCCATCTTAATCTTTTCATTCCAGCTTGTCTGAATTCACAAAAGGATCTGCGTACCTTCGCTGCATAAACAATATCTTCTTGTTAGATTAAAAACGGAATGTCAGCCAAAGGACGCGGGGTAACACGTGACAGGTGTCGGCTAGGAATTACATCGCCATTGTGTAGAATCTTTTGTTGGAGAAATTTTAATAAGAAACCATTCATTGCGGTTGTATCTGGATACAAGGTGTAGCAAACGACGTTAAATGTTTTGTAAAGGATTTGTAAGATGAGAGGTTGGGGTTTCTTCGGAGAGATATAAAACGAGGAATTAATGAGTATTGTACAAGTGATAACACTTCCAGTCTTTGAAATACAGATACTTCCTGTGCTATAGTTTTAAAATATTATGATAAATTGGAAAGCTGATTATTGAACATAAACGAAACTTACATCATGCTGTTTTGTCTTGAAAATAAACAGTATTAATCAGGATTTCAGTGTAATGTAGCGAATTTGTGAAGTGAAATGGTTTTCTTTTTTCAATGTTAATTCTTGTTATAAATCTGAAAACACCCAATATTTTCGACACCGTTTAACCCGCCGTCACTCGCGTCCCCTTTTTTTACATGATCGCTCGCGTGTTAGATTTATTTTTTTATTTATCTATTCATTTATTCCACTTATTTATTGACCAGTTGGGTTGAAAATCATTCAATTAACATATTTTGTACTTGGTTATTAAAATGGATGTAACCATATAGGTGAAAATACTTAGGTCTACTTGCCGGAAAGAAACATTATTTATAGGCCAAGCAACGGAGCATGCGAGTATAGTAATTTTTGATAAAAATCCTAGTAGAAAACGGATGGTGTCATCATATAAATGACATTACGTAGTATCATTTCGATATGTTTTGGAAACGCAAATGTTGTTCAGTAATTTTTTATGAACATTTTGTAACCCTCCGTATGGGTAGTTACGTATTGCCAGGTAGGTGCGTACAGTCAGAGACAGGATTACAATGTAAAATAAAAGTGTATTCTTAAAAAGTATATACAATCACTATTTACAAAAAGCTGTGTGGGTTCAACGGCTGATTTGAAATGACGGCTTTTATTCCTGGGATTTCGTCGTAGGCGACGTCTTCTGTTTGTGAAACTACGACCAGCGGAGTATCTATCAGCTCGTACAGTAAATGCAATGGAAGTCAATACCTTAGGGACGGGAAATATAGGAAAGGGCGAAAGTCAATACCTTCCGCTTTATATCGGTTTTCTGGATGTACGCTAGAGTCAATACCTTCAACGGGGATAGGATATCCCTAAGTCAGTACCTTAGGGACAGGAGTTTCAAAGGATTACGTAAGTCAGTACCTTTCGTGAGGATATAATATCACTAAGTCAGTACCTTAGGGATAGGAACTTTGGAGTAGTACGAAAGTCAATACCTTTCGTACATAAACGGCTCAGGATTTGTACTGAAGTCAATAAAAACAGCGCGGACAGGTTAATTCAGACAGGTCAATACCCTGCTGAACAAGGAGAGGGATTGTCGACAAGTCAGTACCTTGCCAACCGGAGAAAGGAAGCCCACCGAGTCAATACCTCGCTAGACTGCCTGCTACGATTCTCGGTCGTCCTACACTGGCTCGGTAAAAACAGCTTTGTATCGAACCATAGTCGTCTCTAGAACGATATTTCAGGGGGATATCGTTACTATGATGGATTAAATTCTTTTTGTGCTTTTCTATTTATTTTAATGTCTATCTATGCAAATACTACCTTGGTACATAAATAACTGTTACTGTTAACATCGAGTTGATGTTTCAGCACAAAGTCTAATTATCTTCTACCTTTATTATTGGAAGACCATCTATAAGTAATTTATTATAGTCTTGAATAAAGTCACGTACCTATAATACTCGTGTTTATTAAGTAATCCAAATATATTTTTATTAAATTGTTAAGTCAGCTAACTGTTGAAATTAGTACAATGATCTACAGGGTGTCTACATGCCCACCCTTTGAAAGACAAAATTACAGGGTGATCAAACCTGGAATTTCGTCTCTTAACTAACTAACGCTGATATCTCAATTGAAACACTATTAATGTAAGTAAGTGATTATTTGCTGACACAATGTATCATATTGCGTAATAAGATACTATCTTGGATTTGACTCAAAAAATGGTAAACAAATGATTAGGCAATTTAACTACTTATGATCTTTGCATTTAAAAAAGACTAGAAATATATTGTATTCAAGTAAATTCTATAAATAGATAAAAATAGGTGTATTATTACTACAGAGAAGAATATAAACAATATAAATACAAATATATAACATATGTTGATTTTTGGATACCCAATAACCTATTGTACATCAGCACTGATAATAAAAGTATTGAAATCGAAATATTGTGAAAAAAAATTAAGAAATTATCCATTATATATGTTACCTCTCCTAAAAATTTATTGAAAATGTTTAAAATCAACATACTCATACCATACATATAAATGCTTATATAAAAAGATTCTAAAAACAAAATGAACAAAAAATATTTCATAATCTATATACTACTTTGATTATTTATCGGGTACTGTGATGGCATTGAGCTTGCGGTAGTCGACACATACTCGTAGGTCGTTGTCCTTTTTGGGTACGAGGACCACAGGGGATACCCATGGTGTATCGCTTTCCTCGATGATACCTTTTTCCAGCATGTCGTCGAGCTTATGCCTTAATATATTTTGACGTGCAGGACTCAGTCGATATGGAGCGTTGGCTACAGGCGCGTGTTCACCTGTGGATATGCGATGTTCAGCATACGGAGTAGGTGGTCCATCCTCAGCGAAGACATCGGAGTACGCCTGGAGAGCTTTATTGAATGTGTCCCGTTGTTCGACACTAAACACAGGAGCTTCGTTAGGTCTCAGACTTCGTCGAGGAATGATTATGCAGTTATTCTGTAAAGACGGACTGAACAAAGCCAAATGAGCGAGTGTTTATCGTCGTCTAAGTTTTAGGGTAGAGCAGTATTGCGAATACCTTGACAGTAAAGCAGGTATGCGACTACCAAAAATGAAAGACAAGACAAAACAGCAAGCCAAAATATGGCGAAAGTTCTATCGCAGTCTTTCGAAGCTCTGTATAAATCTTGAAAATTTCTTAAAACTGACCAAACAAAGCAGGAATCTGCGAATGTTCTGATCGAATTTTCAGAAAATTTAAATTCACAAATCTTCTCGTCTAGCTTCTATAGGCTTTACGTTGAGCGCCAATTTGTAACGGGTTAATTTCTTTATTAAAGTAATCAACAAATTACAATAATTAATAACATCTATAAAAAAAGTAAAAGAATAAGAAAACTATTTCAAAGAATTATAAGCAATTATATCAAACGTAGATTCACGTAGCCGTGGCGCTTGGTCCAAATCGGCTGCAGTGGCTTTGCTTGCCTCTCTACCCTGCCGTCGTCCGAAGGTATAGGATCTAGTCAGATCTCTGTCGGTGTAGCACTCGCGTCCTTATTGCGCACCATCTATGCGCGGGGCTATGAGATGTCCTCCGTGTAATGATGGTTGCAAACTAGACTGGGGTACATTGCGTCGCATATATATATATGACCGCTACAAATATAAATATAATGAGGTGCCTGTAACCTCCAATAATACTCACAATTGAAGTCCATTATCACCTATAAAAGGGTTACAAAATGACATAATCAAATAATACTGAACAAAATGACATAATTAAATAATACTGGAGTGAGAATAAATGTGATATTCTTTTATTCTTTTTACCACGTTTTCCTGAGATTAACTGAGTCACTCAGTTAGTCTCAATAAATTAGGAAAAAGTATAAATTCTTTCAATATGGCTCGAGTTGAGTACAAAGTGAGACTAACTAAGAAAATTTCTTCCACCCTTACCCCAAATGAGCTAGCTTTTCATAGAACATAGAAGTGAGTTTAAAACTTTTTGCGATCTGTACCGGATATTTGTTGGTGTCACATGTCATATCTATCTCAAAAGTGTGGTTAATGTTCTTTTAAATAAGAATTGCTTTAAGAAGTGGCATTTATGGCCCTTTTAGGAACCATTGCCTGTTCAAAATGAAAATTTGTGTATAAACTAAATTTTTGTGGTATTATCCGAGGTATAAACATTAGAGGTTATGTTATAATTGTGATCTGTGACTGTCATGCATTCTTTTTAAATATAAATTTGCGTTAATTCATCTTACTTCATCTCAGCTCACTTCGTCTTAATTATTCTTACAAGTGAGACAGTCGACTGGTAAAAAAAGAATACAGCTATTGAGAACGGCTACGGAAACCACTTATTGAAAACACCTAGTATATTGTGAACAGTAAAAGGCAGGTTTATTTCATGGGTGGCACGTGTCAATTCAAACCCAAAACGTGATCCATTATACCGTGTGCGACAGAGCACGACTTGGGTCATTTTCACCCATTTTGTGCTAAGTTTACAATGAATTATTCGATTTATTAAACTTTCGAAGCAACACCTTCCACCATGGAACGTGATAGGCGAGTTTAAAAGTTGATATTGATTCCTTAGTCCAGTTGGTGGAGTGAATTTTACACTAATAGCACCAGTAATTATAAACGTCGCTGATGTTTTTCTCACATGTAGCTTAGAGTATACTGATTGATATGAGAAAAGTTCACTGGTCAATGAATTTCCTAGAGCCATAAAAAAATCCTGGAACATTTTGGGCTGCGATAAATATAATGGGAAATAAAAAAACGTCCTCTACAAAAATCACAATGACTGTGGCTGCAGATGACTCTATGATTTGTGAACCCATCGAAAAAAACTATGAAATCTATGGATATGGGAAAGACTGGAGAAAAAAAATTAATCAACAGAAACAAAAGTAATCAGTGGAGTATTCAATGTGCTAAGAATTAATCTTCAGAGGACATAGATGGAACTGGAAATAAAGATCAAAATGAATGAAAGGATCACCAATGCATCAAGATCCTATTATTCTTTATCAAAATTAGTCATAGGATGGAAGGTAACCAGTAGCAAAACCAAAACCATGATACTAACTGAGTCCTAAGAAATCTATCATGTCCGCTTTCTTCAAAGACTGTTGGATTACGTAGACCTATTTCAGGAAAAAGTCTCAGGAGATCTACAAGCATTAGTTTGTGTCCCTGTTTCACTCAGTAGTCAGGTGTTATGCCCTGGGATTTTGTATTGCTGGAAGTAGAAGCTTTTTACTCTTAGAGAATCTGAAAGGGAGGTCTAGAAGCGATGAAAATAAATTATTTGTAAGGATGGAGGGATCGGATCAGAATCTAGGACGTGGAGATGACCTGGAGGCTGAACCAATATTTGAAGCATTATATATACAAAAGCTTGGATCGTTCAGTCACTCAACAATAATAGGCGAAATAACTGGTCTAAGAAGTTTTCAGCCAACAGTTTCCAAAATTGGCCATTAGGTACTTTCTTAGCAGTATTGCGCTCTATGAAAACTCGAAATCCGAATATTATCATTATTCAAACTTTTTTTTTTGTAAAAAATGGCAAAAAACAAGCTTCTTTGTTTCGATTTTCAATTTTCCACTTTTTTGATAGCATTTAAGTTCGATAAAATGGAGACATAAAATAATAGTATATTACATACCGAGGTGGAAAGTGTTACATTACTGTCGATAGAGTTAGTAAAATCTCGAGACAGTGATGTAACTTTCCACCGAGGTTTGTATGCTATTTTATGTACAACTATTAACGTCAACAATAAAATTACAAAGAAAACCATAGAATGATGATGAAAACTAACAACAAATAACTTATTTTCCCATTAGTGAATAGGCGGGTGTTCAATAAACACTTCAAATTTGTCAGCTTTTGTCAGTGTCCGGACCGTGTAATTTAATTTTTTCATAAAATGGCGGATATAGAGTTGGAGTGCACACCGCCAGACATAAAGGAAGCAGCGGAGAAAGCTGAAGGAAATCTTATGCCCCAAAAAAGTAGACCGAGGTATGATAAAGCATATAATACGTACAGAGATTGGTGCGCCAAAAAAGGGGTCACAAAAGCTGCATCGGAAAACATCGTTCTTGCCTACTTCAGTAAAATGGTTAAGACTAAGAAATCGTCAACCTAATCGTCCACGTATTCCATGATAAAAACAACCTTATTTATCAGAGACAAGGTTGACTTATCAAAATATGGAAAATTAATGGCTTTTTTAAAAGAGCAAAATGCCAATTATAAACCGAAGAAATCAAATACCTTTACACAAGAAAATGTTGATACTTTCTCAGATGAAGCACCAGAAGAATTTCTTGTTGTGGAGGTTATTATTCTAACACTAATAAAATAGTTATTTTTATTAATATTTTTCAACATTTTAGGTTGGTTTGGTAATTGGCCTCTCGGGAGCCTGCAGAAGTGATGAACTTTTCAAGATGAAAGTCCAAGATATTGATTTTTTGGGAGAAAAGATCAGCATCAACATTCCTCACACAAAAAAATATCAAGCACGATCGTTTCAGATATTAAACACTAAATGGGTTGAAATTGTAAAGAAATATATGGAACTTCATTCACGAATTCCAAATGAGAGGTTTTTCATGCAAAAGAGATTTGGAAATATTACCAATCAAGTCTTTGGACACAATTCCATATCGCAATTTCCGAAAAGAATTGCATCGTGTTTGCAACGAGTATACCGGGCATTGTTTTCGGCGTACAGCAGCAACTTTGTTAACAAACAATAGAGGAGATGTTCTACAATTAAAGAGATTGGGAGGAGGGAAATGGAGTACCGTGGCGGAAGGCTATGTAGATACTTCGTTCTCCAAGACTGCTAATCTGCTCTCTGGTGAAACTACTTCCTCCAATCCTTCATCACTCACCATGAAGTTCATCATCTGTACCACAAGAACTGAACTTTTCAAGCAAAGAAATTACGCATGGTTTCTGAAGCATCTCACAATAGTTCGACCATAACGATCAATTTCAATAATGTCAATAATCCTTAAATATAATATGTACTTACAGAAATTATTAATCCTTTGTTTGAAAAGTTCAGTTCTTGTTAATTCTGTGTTTACTAATCCCAAAGAACTCAAGAAGTGCTAATGTTGTCAAGTGTGCTTATAAGTCTCAATAAAATCAAATAGGTAAATGAATTTTTCATTTAAAAAACTTAAAACGACATCTTCTCTTAAAATAAACAGAAAAAAATACTCTCACGGTTGGAAAATTTCCAACCCGTGGGTGGGAAGTGAAAGTAGGTAATATGTCAGTTTCAGACTTTTCAAACGTCATTAATGATGACATTACATATATAGTTGTAAATAAAAGTAAATTCCAACCTCGTTTGAATTCAGATGAGAGTTGCGGTTTCCATAATGTCCGCGAAAAGCTGAGTCTGATTGTGGTCGCTAATATTTTCTCTGTTTTTCGAGGAAATTTTCCAAACATGTTATAGTATATACCCAAGTATATGTTAAATATATCCTCAAAATTCCAATTCTCCATTTTTCCGTTTAAAAAGAATTCATTAGGAAAACGCTGTCGTAACCCTACTTTCCCCTAATCTTCCAGATAATAACAAAATTTTCTATAGATCATGTGCGTTGAAAATTTCATAGCATAAGAAAGTACCTACCTATTGTTAATTGTTCGATAGTTCCAACACGTATCTGCTTTTGCGGTTTTGGTTACTGCCAAAATTGAGCTCTGTTTGAAATTGCAAGGCATCTCTTCTGATTCGTGAATCTTCTTAATTAGTTTGAATAATCGAATGCGCCCTGATTCTCCCATCGCTTTGAGTAATTCTGCCGGTATCCCGTCCACGTCAACCACTTTTCGTCAGTTAACACGTATAAATTCTACCAATAAAAACTAAAAAACCAAAATATGTCAGCACACAAACGAATTTTATGCAAACAGAATCGTTTTGAGCTGAAGGTTTACTTTAAAAAAATTTATTATCACAGATAAAACAGTGATTGATGGTACACATATTCAAGATAGATCAATTAAGTTTTTTCTCGTTTTTTTCACTCGAGTCCCCAGATTCATCACTCATATTCTTTGCTAAATTGCCGAAATATTGAAGAATATAGCGATAAAATCTATTATCTTTCTCCTTCATTCCTTCGGTTCACATTGTTATGGCTTTTGTCAGTTGGTTTGGCCCTCGCATGCTACATTTATACAGGACAGTCGTTTATCAGGAAACATAAATGTAAAATCTATAAGATTAGGAGTATGATTCATTAACCTGACCATATATCCCGCTTTCAGGCTGTCTGTCCCACTGTCCCTAATCAGAACAATTATGTTCCTCTTATACAAACAGACAAACGATAACTTGTCACACGTACCTCTACTTTTCTATAGTAATTCATTGCATACGAAGTGCGCGGTGGAGAGAACGCAGCGAGTAACATGCTGATTACTCAAGGATTTTTTAGCAGCGGCTAAGATACAGATGTTTTAGATGAATTTTCGTTGGTTTCCAGCTAAGTTACAACAGAAAAAATATTAGGCTGGAACACTATTTTAAGGTTGTACCTGAAGAGCGTTGGGTGGAGTTGTTCACACCTTTCCCTGATGACAATCTCAACTGTACGAATCCTCGTATAATTATTGCCTACATTTTATGTGTACCTGGAAGTAGCACTTGTCGAAAAAGTTTTTCCTCTGATAAAAAAGATATGGAAAATTGACAAAGCACTGTAAAAAGTCGCAAATCTTAAAGCTATTTTGACTACAAAGACTATCATCAAGAAATCATTCCTACTTGAAATCTAGACCCGACATTTTGAAACTGATTTGATTCACCGCCAAATATACACTGGACTTTATTGTTGATCAATTTGCTTCATTATGCTGTTCTCATGATCCTGTTGTTTGATAAATACTTAGTAAAGTGAGTATTTTTCTACTAAACTTTGGAGGTGTCTCGCTCTGATAATAAAAATTAATTGACACGTTAATTATAATACAAGTTTTGTGGATTTCAGATGGCTATCTACCTCAATAATACCTATATATGTATTAGTGAATCGGAGATTTTTAATTCTATTCATTTTAAATGACGGTTGGGTTAGGTTTGTGGTTAGTACGTCTACTGACTATTCCAAAACACCTAACTTTGGTCGGCCGACTGGGTCTCTTGATCAGCGGGAGTTGAAGTTTGTGTCTTTTGACATATGGTGTTAGTCAGTTGGTTGGCAGGCAGACTTTGTAGAACAATGGTAATGTAATATAGAGAGCATTTCAAAGACAACTGTCTACCTAACATAATTCTGAAGGTGTTACTTTTATGGAAAAATAAGAAAACACATCAAAGATCATATGGAGGGGGACGTCTTCTAGCTTATATATAGGCGTTATATCTTTAACGCCCTCACCCCTATGATCACCCCACGATCCCATTACGTGTGGGTCATTTTTGAAATTACTTCCTGAAAAATATGGACTTTTTTTCTAATCGCCTATTATTCCTGAGGTCGTACAGTAGCTACACTACAGATACTTCATGTCTGCAAAATGTATTTGCAATTTTCCTTCAGTAAATACAGGCTTCTAAATGAGTCTCAATAATCTCTCGTATTAAAAGCATTTTTAGGTAAAAGTGAATTGGAAAAAATTAATCTTCAGTTAAAAATGTATCACTTTCGACCGCAAGCCTCTGTTATGCAGGATATAGTTCCATGAGGAGTTACTACTACTACTAAATGTGCAGGCGAGCCTTGTCCTGGACAACTCAAGCCAAGGTTCCGGCACTGAGGCCACTGGCGGGCCTACTGTGTTATTCCTGCTACCTAGACATCCATAAAACCGAGCCCTTCAATGAAGGCCACAACCTTTTTCATTGGATGTTTCCTCATACAGCAGTGCCCTGTTAGGAGTCCTGCTATCTTCCTTAGCCTACTCCTTGGTAGTTCAGTGGCTGCGCCCTGGCGTGTACATCAGTTCATCCCTTCAGTAGAAGTTTGGATTGTCCAGGACCCTGCAGAGCATTCCAATGAGCGAGGTGCTGATTCCTCAGCCACTTCTTCGTCTCATTGCGTATTTTTTGTTTTGTTAGGCCCAAGGTCGGTCCCGGGCCGCAGAAAGGAGCTGCCGCCCCTTTCGCAGCCAGTGCATCCTCCATCTCGTTGCCTCCAAAATCAGATTGGGCTGGAATCCATTCTAGCCGCACCACGTTCCGCCTTGCAAGATTAGCGAGTCGTTATCGACATTCGTTAGCAAGTCCTGAGTTGCTGGTATACTCACTCAGGGCTTTAATTGCTGCCTGACTGTCGGAGTATATGGTTACGCGTCGATCCACATAACCTTTGTCTAGGTTTATCTGCGCACATTCCAAGATAGCAGATACACCATCACCCAATGGTACACAAACTTGTGTTCTTGGGTTCCTGGAGTAAATTCCAGCACCTGCTCTATCACAGGAGCATGAGCCATCTGTGTATCAGGACTCTCTATCCCGTATCATGGCCCTGTATGGGGTAGCGGAGTAGTACTTATGAGGAGTTACTTCAATTAGTAATTTGAAAGTTCCATGTTTCCATTTTCTTTAGTAGACTGGCACTGAGAGGCATTTATATCTTGGGAATCTTGGGATGGAGCTTCAGTGAAAGCTCTTAAACAGTCGATAATAACAGACACTATATTATCAAATGATTCCTTCAAGACAGGCAGGACCTCTACACTTTTAATACGTGTCAGATGCAGTGGTTGGACTAACTGCAAACCTATATATGATGGTGATCAATTCTGTCTCAGAGAACTGTTGAATGGCAAATAAGGATTAATTGAGATGCGTAAAGACTTATAAACACTCCAAAACGATGGCAAAATAGATAATTCTAAGAACTTATTACTAATTAAAGTCTAACTATCATTCGTTGTTTACTACTAAACAATTAAAACTGAATATAATCCTTGGGCTGCCAGTCATTAACGTCATTCTGGAATAGTCTATTAAGGTTATCTCTGATCGCAAGAGCTAATTCTGGGTTACATTCAACCATAATCCACCAAATAAATTCAGTTCCTCAACAAACTCGGTAGGTTGATCTGAGAAAAGATGTTACAGGTTTGAAGAGAGAGAAAGAAACTGCCAAACATCAGATACCTGATTCATACCGAGGAAAGGCAGGCACAACGTATATGTTCTGCTCTTCCATCATCTTCCAGGCAAAATTTAGGCTTTTCTTATTTGTTTGGCATAACTAAATAAGTCAGATAAAACCACCTGTAGCATCCCGCCTTGTGAGGGAGTATTCATTCTCATCGCCATACATTTATCCAATTATCTTTCAGTAATGTCTACTTTATTAAGAATATACAATCCGGAAACGGGGGTCGCTACTGGAATTGAAACTACGGAAAACGAAGGATAACGAGCAGAAATGTTGTTAATGATAAGTAGTTTGTAAGAAACATGTTCAAATTGAGGAATAGTCAGTTCAAAGATGGTGAGATTTCCGAAAAGGGTGTGTGCAGTTTCAATGCAATATGCAAAGCTTTTCATGGAACATATTTCCAACAAAACCTCAATTCGCTTGAAGGTGCCATCCTCTATATAGTTAGTCCCATAGGAAACGGCACAACTTCAGAAAGCAACTTCTTAACTTAGTTGTTAATGAAGTTTTCGCTGGGAAGAACGATAAACTGACCTCGGAAGCTATGAAATTTTATCCCACAAAATGGCGGCTGTAGTTGCTTTGGTTTACTGTCTCCTACCTGGAAAATACATCGGTGCAAAAATTGAGCATGTGTGCTATAATCACATTCAAAATTGAGCGTGGAAGTATTTGATCAAAAACCAGCATTTATCAGATTAATGGCTCTACATGCCTACATCAGACTTCTGCTCTAGTATTTTACTGAAACTTGAATCATATATCGCTTTTGTATCATGTACAAAATATGAAAAATAATCCACACAATTTTTTCACTCCTCACTTAGTTTAATAATTATTCATAACTGTTCAATAAAAGTCATATATTCTCATTAGTTCACTCTGCCTTTTTTCAATTTCTGCGACACGTGAGCAGTATTGTTTATGTTTGTTTTTGAAATTGAATTTTCTGCCTAGCTGATTCCACCAAATATTTGTACAAATATTTTCCATCTTTTTAATGTATTTGCAGTGAAAGTGGAAAGTTCTGAACTTGTTATTTGCTGAAAGAATATTACTTTTGTTTCTCAGGCCTATAATTCCCAATGTATGAAAAAATGCTTTGTACTGAAACGTTGAATGTTTATTCAGTCATAATATCACAAAAGCTTGGAAAATAATAGATTATTTCACAAGAGAGATAAACTGCGAAAAATCACGTAACTCAATTGGTTTCTTAAGGATTACGTCGAGTTACGAGTGGGAAATAATCAATTTTGGATCAACTTCTTCTGTAGTAGACGCACTGGACACGTGTCTTGACATTCATTGTTCGATGCTAACCATTTAGATGCAGCGGCAGGGTTTTCATCAACTTTAACGTAGACTTTAACAATTCAACACAAATCTTGAGTTACTTTTACAATAAGCAGGTCTTACACAGAACTCCAATCTCTAATCGGATCTAACTAATGTCAATTGTCCTGCTTTTTAATCCTAACCAGATAGTTATAAACTAATTGATAATATTACCAGCTTTTTCGATGATGATTCTGGATGATTTCAGATAAATGTCCTTTTCTTCCTTTTCATGGACCTCTACATATCCTGAGTACAGGTCCCACGTACCTGACATCGCTCCCTAATTTCTAGTTTTTTGTCACGAGTAACAATATGTTGAAGAAGTACAAGCATGAGACATGAAGAGAAGTCGTAATTTATTTTCTCACTTTTTAAAGCGATGGAGTGATAATAAATATTATAATTTTATAATGGCCCAAGATAAACTATATCGAGTTGATACAATTGCCACAGTTCTCTTCCGTATTCTACTTCATTATAAATATATTAATTTTTTTGCTCCCCATGTATTTTTGAATGTGTAGGCTGTGTACGCTTGCTAGGTACGCTTTTACAATATACAGGTAATTCCAACAAACATAAAAAAATAATTGTCATATCAGAAACATGCGATGTTTCGTGTAACTGGTTCGAAGTAATATGCAAGAAAATGCATATATGATACACCTCTTTTATAATATTCCGCTTTTCACAGTTAACACGTTAAAAAAACATTAGATTGAAATCGAAACAAAGCAAGCTTTAAGCAGTTACTCAAAATAATTATGGCTACTCAATAATATGAGAATAATGTAATTCCAATCTTCAAATTGAACATATTTTACTATCCCAGCTTCCCTATTCTTGTTTGGTTTATTCCATAATTTGATACTTTCCAATAAACCAAAAAACAATTCATGTCATAATTTTGGTAGAGTTGTAAGGATGTTCCTTGGAACTCTTCTGGAGATTAAAGTTCGATAGGTTCGATACGCACCTGCTTATTTTTTTAAATATGCTCATTTCTCATTTCCACATGTGTGACACTTTGTTTCTCCTGCTTTTCTCTCAGGTGCTTCACCTCAATTGTGTTCATCTTGGCTTTTTTCTCAATGTCCAATGTTAACTTGCGTATTCAATTATTGGTATTGTGATGAAAATAAATATTAAAATGTTCACTGATATTTCAGACTTTTTCAGGAAAATTATTTTTGGTCCCTATCTGACACAACGAAAAAAATAAAAAAATATGAATAGTTATTTTTTTCGTTGTGTCAGATAGGGACCAAAAATTATTTTATCATCATTTAATCTTGACAAAGGTAGCTGGAACGCTACCGAAACGTCGAAAAATAAAAAACATTATTGTGGTTTTCATTCCCAAAAAATAAGAGAAAAAATAATAAATAATGCCACAAGGAACTTATAAAAGATATTTTTCAGAAAAAGTTTATATATAGAAAATTAATTGGAGTCATATTACCTAGAGCGCAATGGTTGCTTATAGCAATAAACTAACTTTGAATTATTGGAGTACATAGCTCTTAGACTACTAAAATGTCTTCCAAACTTACATATATGTACAAATATATCGTCTAAAGTGAATTATTTGACCGTCCTCATGAATTCAAACCTGCATATCAAATGGCTGAAGAGAAAAAAATTGAAAACGTTTTAGTATATCGGAACAATCTCAAACTATCACTGTCATTTTCCCCTTACTTAGTGGAAAAACTAATGGTGGCATATTTAGTATTCATATTGCCAGAACCACTCCGGCATCTAGTGGTAGACTCAAGGGCAATAACATGAACACATGAACAAAATATGCTAGTTAGTCAATAATTTCATGCTAGGGTGATTGAGTTTATTCATATTGCTCCAAATTGAGCCTCTTAACAAGCCGATTAGTGTATTTGGTTGATATTATTTCAGATCCAAGGGCGAGACTTACCAAAAATCAGATACTTAATCCGAGCCACTGCAAGGTGGACAAAAGTTATGTGCTCTGCCATGTCATCTTTCTCCTGAAGAAAACGGCATATTGTCGGATATTTCGATATAATGATTCAGACAGCAGTGGCTTGCTCGACAACGTAAGTAGTGCCTGGTGTAGTCTTACACTTGTTTGGAGGACATTCTTCGAATTTTGTAGAGAAGCATTTTAATGAATATATTTTGGTGAAAAATAGTAAATTCCAAAGCTCTTGCCCTCAGGGTTTTGTGTTTGTATCATAAAACTAAATTGGATGTAAATTGCAGGTTCTGATCTGATAAAATCACCTGACGGGTGCCGCAGGCCTTTCTACTTTTTCCACTTTTCCATACTAACCACCCAGCCCAGTAATATTTATAGGTTCACAGGGCGAAGAAGAATGGTTAACAGATTGAAGGGTTCACCATGAAATAAAAGCAGTACTCTTCCAGTAGATGGGAAAGTATTGTCGAAGGCCCCAGTAATCCCAGGTAGTCCCATCAGGAGGCAGGGCGACTCCTGGTAGAATCCTTGAGTGAATGATGGGCAAACAATTCTCGGATTTTTTATGATAGATTCCGGTGATTGTAGCAGGAAAAATATTCAAATCATTAAAAGACTGGCTTGGTTGAAAGTCATGATAAAAGGGAATTACACAATTTTCTCACTGTTGAGAACAATATTTCCACAACTGGAGCTGTATAAATATTGATCAAAAATATTGATAAACATAATCTAACTATTGGTGAAAAAAATGAATTATTATCATTACATAAAGTTAATTTAGGTTAATGTATTCAAATCACAATATTTCCCATTTTATATCTGGTAGTTTCATTCCCTGAAACAATAATTTCAGTTCATTCCAACCACAGAAGTTATAAATAGGGCGATTGTAACTTTCCAGTAATAGGGTAATAATTTCAGGCATCTATTGCTCGATTTTTGTAATTTGGAAGCGATTCTTTTGGAATGTCTCAACATTGGCAGTGTATCGCTACTATAAATATCTCTTTCGCTATAATAAATATTATTCATTCATACCAACGCTACAGAATACATTTGAAACATACGAAATAGAGTTCACTAAATATTCGCGAAGTTCTTGATATGTATCTCAATACCAAAATGATTTGTGAGTGCCGTATCTAAGATACATGCTTCCTGAAAGCAACTATGAGAATAACTGTTGTAAATCATTGAAGCAGTTCCAGAGCTAACACTCAGGAAATATTTCTCAGCCGAATGAAGGCTAACAGATATAATTTGGAAAGTTTATGGGGAGATAAAATATTTTTTGTATGGCTTTTCCGAATGTTTTGATAATTTATCATAGAAAAAGTCTACCATGAAGTTTTAAATATACACGAAGCTTTTTTACGATTTAGTGTAGCTGACCTATACAGTGTGTCCACGGATAGGGAGTACAAAAGGATAAACATTTCCATTTGTAGTTCTGGTGTCATTTTTGATTAAAGTATTGCTTGCTCTGGAACCACATTATTATATAAAATAAAACTCAATTTTCTTAAAACATGCTCAATTTTATAACTCATTTTATGGAAAATACGATAACCTGCGTAATATTGGTGCGCTCAATTACCCGCTGCACACAGCTCTTAATAATTCCTAATAAAATAGAGCGGAAAAAGTTTAAATTTTCAAAAACGCACCAAGCATTATGCAACCTAAACACAGCTAAGCCGTCATTCCTCATCATGATACACATTATATACGAAATAAATGATGAAATCAAACAATTTTATTTTGTTAAATCTACATTATATTTAACGTTTAAGTTGTAACGCGTTTCGCTTACACAGTAGCTTTTTCAAACGAAT
Organism: Galerucella tenella; assembly: GCA_910591685.1. Lineage (NCBI taxonomy): Eukaryota > Metazoa > Arthropoda > Insecta > Coleoptera > Chrysomelidae > Galerucella > Galerucella tenella. Next base: position 6,750 of record CAJUYH010003850.1, on the reverse strand, counting down.
GGAGGTATAATGACTCACTTGTCTAAATTCATATCTTTCGATGTAACAAATCTATTCCCTAGTATACCTCCTGATGAAACTATCACGTTTGTTGATAACTTGCTCACTTACAATAATACTAATCCCATAATTCAGTCTGATATTACAAATTTATTAAGAGTTTGTTCAAATCAAAATTATTTTCATTTCAACGGAAAGGTTTATAGCACTAATGAGGGTTGGATTATGGGCAACCCTCTCAGTCCCCTATTATCAGAAATTTTGTCATGGATAATATAGAAAAGATAATTCATAAACACCCCCTTAGTAAAAAATTTGTTTACTGACACCGATATGTAGATGACATTTTAGCTTGCTTCACTGGTACTACGAGACAATTAGATAACTTCATTACTCACATTAACTCAATACATGAAAATATCAAATTTACAGTAGAAATTGAACAAAATAAGTCCATAAACTTTCTAGATCTTACAATTTCAAATATAAATGATAGACATGACTTTTCTATATTTCACAAACCATCACATACAGACATTACAATTCATAATAGTTCAGTCCACCCAATCAGTCATAAATTAGCAGCTTTCAATAGTATGATACATAGACTCTTAACAGTTCCATTGAATAGTGACAATTACAATAAAGAACTAAATATAATGAAACAAATAGCGGTTTAATAATTACGATCCAAATTTATTTGACATCATAAATAAAAAGATGAAAACATACTCTAGAACAAGTATGTCCTTCTGATAAAAACAAAAATAACCAATTCAAAAGCTTAACTTACTTTGGAATACCATCCTTAAAAATAAAATCATTTTTAGAAACTTTAGACTTGAATATTTGCTTTAAAACCGACAACAATTTATCCAAATTCATTAAAAACAACAAATCCAAATCTTCAAAACTAAATAAATCAGGAGTTCACAAATTAAAATGTGGTAATGACGACTGTGATAAAATTTATGTAGGTAGAACTTTTAGGAATTTCAAAACGAGAATTTCAGAACACAAACGTAGTTATGACAACCAAAAATCAGATCCCAACTGTTCAAATCATTTATTAGCAAACCAACACTCTTTCGATTCAAATTTTGAAATTTTGCATATAGAACCTAAATTCCTCAAATTAAATCTTTTAGAAGCCCTAGAAATAAATAAAAACAAATATTCAGATAATCTTCTTAACGTCCAACTTGATATTAACAATTCTCCCTTATTAAACCTTTTTACCTAGAAAGGTTCCTGTAGGATTGTTGTGAATGAGTTTCCAGGTAAACTTGTTAAATACTTTAGTTAATCCCATATTTAGACAAATCCATTTCATTTCCTTGTAAATAGATTATAATTTTATTGTTAAATATCCTTATAATTTAGTATTAAAGCACTGTATAAATTGAAAATTTCTCATTATACCTCCATTCGTTTGAAAAAGCTACTGTGTTAGCGAAACGCGTCACAATTTGAAGGTTAAATATAATGTAGATTTAACAAAATAAAATTGTTTGATTTCATAATTTACTATGGATCTACATCAAGTAAAAGCCTCATCTATTCAATTTTTGACGAAATAAATGTATAGTCAACCAATATTGCCCGAAATATTATTTTAATATTGAAACATACCGAAACCCAAAATTGAGATATTAGATAAACAAAATTTTAAATTCGTATCATCATAAAGTTGATATTTACTCAGCGTATTTTATTTAAATTTTCGTAGTTTGTTTAATCAAAATATAAATGTTTGACCTAGACAGATAATACATGACTATTTGTTTTGGCATTATTTCAACTTTGGTTATATTCCAGTAGATTCAAATGAAAACACACATTACATGGAATTTATTTCATAGATTCTGTGATATAATTGGCTCACGTATCCTATTATACATTTCAGCGACTGTTAACCGTATTCAGTTTTTAATATCATCAAACTACTTTTTGTGAATTAAAATATATATGAGATCAATCAACTGAAGCAGTGAGTGTTATCTCTCTTCACCATGTGATCGAGGCTGAGGCGGAGAGTGCTTTCCTGCGCTTGAAGCGTCTGGGATACGTGCGAATAGGGGAAGAGTGCAGTCACGTCAAGAAGCTCCGGCTCCTGGAAGATATTCCAGTTCTGGCTCGAGCGTCTGACGAATGCTTGCGCAAGTACTACTTCGCAACCCCATACAGGGCTAGGATCCGGGACAGAGAATCCTGGGATAAAAAGACGAATACACTGCATCATGGGACTGTCTGGTTCACAGATGGCTCATGCTCTGGTGACAAAGCAGGGGCTGAAATTCACTCTAGGAACCCAAGGACACAAATCTGTAAACCATTGGGTGATGGTGTATCTGCATATCAGGCCGAGATATACGCTATCTTGGAATGTGCGCAGATAAACCTAGACAAAGGTTATGTGGATCGACGCATAACCATAGACACCGAGAGTCGGGCAGCAATTAAAGCCCTGGGTGGATATACCGTCAACTCAGAACTTGCTGACGGATGTCGAGAACGACTTGCTGATCTTGCAAGTCGGAACGCAGAGCGGCTAGAATGGATTCCGGCCCACTCTGGTTTTGAAGGCAACGAAATGGCGGATGCACTGGCTGCGGAAGAGGCGGCAGCACCATTCTGCGGCCCGGGCCCGACTCTCGGCCTAACAAAACTGCAGGATCCTAGACAATCCAAAATTCTACTGAAGGGATGGACACGCTGGGGCAGGGATTGAACTACCAAGGAGTAGGTTGAGGAAGATAGCAGGACTCCTAACAGGGCACTGCTGTGTGGGGAACCACCTCTACAACCTAGGAGTAGAGGAAAGTTTCCCATGTATGGGTTGCGGCATGACTGATGAAACGTCAGTCCATGTTCTCTTAGAGTGTCCACACTGGGCTGTATTACGCAGGCGAATCTTCGGAGTCCCTGTCATGGCCCCTGGAGACACAAGCAGGCACCCACTGAAAAAGGTTGTGGCCTTTATGGAAGGGATCGACTTCATGGATGTCTAGGTAGCAGGAATGGCACAATGGGCTCGCCAGTGGCATCAGTGCCGTAACCATGACTTTAGTTTGGCTAGGTCAAGGCTCGCCTGCACATTCTGTAGTAGTAGGTGATATGAAAAAAATACAGCCATCGTTGAAATGTTTGAAATAGAATTAGAAGTTGAGGAGTGATTATCCCCCAAAAATCGGTTGATAAGGAGGATTATTTCAAAGTGCTTCACCGTAAAATGACCATATCTCAAGATTCGTACACATACAGGGCAAACATTCTCAGTTGTAAAAAAATGCTCCAGATCTTTTCAATTGATTTTCGCGACTTGATGTCTCATTTTTTCCCAAGGCCCATTACTTGGTCAATACAATTAATTCCACTTGAAGCTATAGTTTGGAAATTTTACTGAAACTACGGGGCATTGGTGAGAGGCGAGGAAACATGGCGTCTATCTGACATAAACGTGCAAATGGTGTACGGTAGCTATTTTACCAAGTGAAACTAAAAATACAAATGTCACTGACAATACCAACGCCACTGGATAAATTAATAAGAATCAATTAGGCAATCCAGTGATCTGTCAAATAAAATCCAATATGGCGACACAGGGCAAACAAATGTGATTTAATACATTGTAGACCGTGGATTTTGGTATATATAAGTGTTTGTTTGGAGAAAGGTGCTTTTATTTTGCTTGGTGTCTCTATACTAATAATATACAATAAAAAGTTCAGTTTCATAAAACTTTTAAGTTGGGTATATCAATGTAGGACCAACTTTCGGTTGTGTACCTATATAAGAACATTATTTTTTTGTCAGTGGTTTTTAGACTATCAAGAATTATTATTTATTATTTACGGATAAGTACACACTGACTATAACAGAATATATTATTATTATAATGAAAGTGAAACTTTTATGAACTTGCTGGCATTAAAATTTCACTCGCTTGAATTGGAAGATATCACCTGCAGTATTTAACTTCTATGCTAACGGATTTCAGGAGTGAAACACCTACTTCAAAATGCCAACAACTTGTATTGTAGTCGGTTGTGGGAGCCGTTCAAACCGAGACCAAGTAAGCTTTTTTAAGGTCCCAGGTCTTAAAGAACACATACTTAATACAATATACTGAACACTAATAAAATATACTAAATTGAAGCAAAGTATACTAATAAATTCGACTAAAAAGTCTTGAGCACTGTTTATGACTGAATAGACAATACAAAACTAAACTATCTGTCTAAATTGTTTGCCCTGCACTGCCATATTAGGTCACGTGATCTGGATTGCCTAATTGACGAAATAAGAGAGAAAAACACACGCGGGCGCCTGCCAATAAGAAGTCAGCTGGTCAGGCCCTTCGATAAAAATCACTAATTATGTAGTTCGGAAGGTGTGATCGTTATGGTTTTCGCACAACGCTGCCAGAACTTGAAGAACCCGATAGCAAATTTGGAAAAGTGTTCATCTTTTAATATCCAAAAATTGGAAAAATAATGTCAATAGACAAAATCCAAGGGAAGAAGCACATTAAAGCGTTAACGTTTAATCATATTGTTAATAATAGAAAGTCCATTTTCTAATTATTATCCCTACATACTTAGCACTTTAGCTTTTTCATAGTTAAATGTGGCAATATAAAATGTTTTCGATTGCATTCTTCTCACGACTTCAGATAAACTTGCCAAAGTATATGGGCTATTGCACTAGCTTAACTAGATGCCCGTGTTTGGATTAACTATGGCACCACTCAACGAGATGGTGTCGGTGGCTATCGTTTGAACAGAAGCCGGCAAAGATCTTCTCCAACGTCAAATGTCACGTGTGTTTTGACAACCGCTAACATAGAAAAATGCATTTACAGAATCTGTTACAACTATATGAACTTCCAAATCCGAATTTCTTTGTTGACGCATCAAGTTTTTTTGGCATTGGACACAGGCTACTCTTTTAGAAACCACAATTTTGAGAGAATCTATAGAATCGAATGTAAAAGTGGATGTACTCAGTTAATTAGTGCATTCAGTCATTCATAATTCCATCAAAATACATCTAATAGAGTAATAAAAAAAGATGAAAAAACATCAAGAGGAATATCAGGGATACTTTCTCCAAGCTGAGGTGCTCGTCATAGCGACTTATAAGAACACAAACGAAACAGACAACGGATAGGAGGAATGATAATAACAAATGAGAAGACAATAGGTACATCAATAATCATAGTAGATTTATTCAGTAGCTCATACACCACATTTTCAGATTTGGAGGTTAAAGTCAAGACTTGCTCTTATATCGCTTCAAGAACTCTCACAAGATAGTTTTGATCTTCACACGCTAATGATATGGTGAAGACACGTTTAGCGGCAAGGACACGTTTTCTCCAGGGAGGGCTTACATCAGACAATGGGTGGCATCTAAATAAACAGTTTTCTAGGTTATACAAACTTCCATTGTATTCATATAGCTCTTTATCTAAAGTGTTTATTCGTAAAATTTTATTTTTAACCGCTGCATGGCCAATGTGACATCAGTAAAACATTGTGTAGACTTTCCTGGTGGGATGGCATCGTTCAAAGAAAGGATTATTGTAGTTATTGCACAATGAATACCACTCTTCACTCCAGTTTTCCTGTAAGACTTTTTTGCTTATTGAAATTAGGTCCCATTTGGACAAAATGTCCTGTTTTATCCCTGAATAAGTTGACTGTTTTGCTTATTTATCAGCAGTTTCGTTTCCTGGGATATTCGAATGACCCTTCAAGAATGTAGTAGACACATAATTGTAATAAAAAAAAATTTGAAGGGAGAAATAATATCAAAAATTTTTGCTGCTATGAATGTAAAAGCGCTGACAGACCGTGAAACTCTGATTCCAAGCGCTCAGTTACATTGAATCTCTAGAAAAGTAGGTACAGACGTCGAATTGAACAGTTATGTGAGACTATGACGTAAGCAATGCCAAGAATCGTATATTCACGCCGCACCACTCCCAGCTTTCTTAATATACACTTGAAAGTTTCAACAATTCTATGCCTACTGTCAAAGCCAGGTTGTATGTCTGCTCTTATAGTTTTGTGTCAAAGCACGCACCTTGAGGTTTATAGATGGAAAAAATTGTCTCCATCTTTCACCCAAACAGGTGACGGCCGACATCACATGTCGGTGAGCGGCGGAGGTATCGTCGCCATTTTCAATCTTAACACCAGAATTTGGTTGGGTTTGCGCCGCTTCTACTGAGGTCTACTAGTCTACTAGTTTGTCCACTATTGGAGTATATAATTTTAGTCTCATATAATAGCCCAATATAGTGTGTTCGTTAAATAATATACCTACTATTATCAACTAGACTAATGAACGTATTAATAATAATTCGAATGAACTGCTTAAAATAATAATAATGTATCTTCCAGATTATTCGAAAAATAGATAAAAATTTAAAAATTTAACAATATTGGTATCTTCCAATTTCAAATGATAAATTGATTATTTCATTTCGTCTTGAATACCTACTTTTTCTTTATCAGTATGTCAATATAATCATCCAATTGGCATTTAACACTAAAATAGACACATAGTAGATGAAAAATGTAACATTATTTATCAACAACATTTCATAATATTACTCAATTTTTAGTTATCTCTGTTGAACACATCGAGGCACATTATTTTCACTCCGTTTACAGGCTTATTTATCATTATTTTTGTTTCCTTATGCTGTAGGAAAAGTTGGCGTGCAGCTCGTCTTTTAGC
>CAJUYH010003849.1:0-30048 GCA_910591685.1 Galerucella tenella | reverse complement strand
TTTTTTTTTTGCTCCCTCTTATCACTATGAGACAATATGAAAACGAAAAAAAAAAAAATATATACATATATTCTTTTCATAAGCTAATCAATACAGGAGTCCCATTCGAATTTCTTCCAATTTTATTCATATCAATTCTACTGAATAAATAAAATAGAATTGTCAATTTCACTTTTTCATTTTTCCATCACGCAAAAAAAAGGAATTGTAGCGAAATGAGTTATGGAACAAAAAAAGAGTGATATAGAATGATAATAGTATTGAAAATGTATGAAGATTGTAATTCAAATATAGTCAAAATTTTTACATGGGGAAATTGATAATTTTCTACAGTTGTGCAATGTCAATGAAATGACAAAGCAAAAGTTAAACAGAAATTGACATTTTGTCTAGATAGGTATTGTCAAGTTTAAATTGTCAATGAGTATATCGATTGTTGGTGATGTATAATCAGGAAATGGCCATGTATTTCGCAATGGCAATATCGTGATAAAATGGTTGTCGCGCGCGGACACAAACGGATGTCCGATTAAAACCCGGTCTACACTACTGTTAGGCCGCGCGAAACACCGCAAGGTCGCGATTACGTTTCCGATCGATGAGGCAGCCGCTATACAGTACTGCCACTACATACATATTTATGTATAAATGTTGTACATAGATGTATATATTCGTATTTAAACCATAAAGACTTGCGAATTGGAAGTACACAAGCCGAATTGCCTTGACGACAAGATACATTCCATTGTCAATGACTTTACCACCAAACACGTTGTTGTGTTAACGCAAAACATATTTTATGTAATATCATTTTATTTTTCTTTATGTTCATCTATCTACCTATCTATGTTAATATGGACAATTTTGTTATTTGATCATTTTTTGATGTATATTTTCATAACCCCAATCAACTTATCTCATTTTGAGAATTTTTTTTTTTTCAATGTGAAGTTATAGTTTAAAAAGATACATAGCAAAAAATGATTTTTTTATACCTGCTATATAAGTAATTGCTCTCAATATGAACTATAATGATGAAATATTTGTTTCGAGATTATGCAGCAAATTCACTTAAATTTTTCATCTATAATTCAACACAAATATATTTTATAACATTTTTCAACAATACATTCCCTATTTTTTTCTATTTTTATATATTTTGAATTCAATGGTAGACAACAGAATATTAAAATACCCGAACAATCAATGGATTTAGTTCATAAAGTATTTCGACATAGAATCCAGTCGCACGTAAGTTATCGTCATCAGCTTCCATTAATTATTATATAGTCCAAGATATTTCGATACAGTGAATGAACAGAAAAACTATAGACCACATGTGCTTTTATTACGTACAACCAAAATATGATTACCGCCCACTATATTACTTCAACTATGTTAATTAATGAAAACAATACTATTTAAGAAAATTTATACATACATATAAACATTCAAACTATATTGATGAAAATGATAACTTTGTGTTTTTAATATTTGTATCATCAACATTTGGGATTCTTTCATAATTTTTATTTATTTAGATTGAATTTTCATAGTCAGATTAATCGTAAATAAAAATAAATGATTTGAGAATTGAATGACAATGTGAAGAAATAAAATTCATTGTCTATATTGTGAGATGATGTTGAGTATTTTTGTTATTTACTCCCAATGTTATGAACATTGTATCGCACACGGAAATTGAAGGATATGAAAACGCGTGTAATTACATATTATCCGCGCAGACAATTGCATCAATAATGATTGACAATATAAAATTTTCCTTTACCTCATCATCTTCACTTCCTTTGCTCAATCACCTTTCAGTGTCGTTGTCGTCGTTGACGTCGTCGTCGTCGTCGTCGTCGTCGTCGTTGTGCTTATGCCAAGGCCGTCCATTGTTTTCTTTCTTGTTCCTCGATGCATTTTCGACGCCGCAATATCACCACATTATTATTTTTTACTGCACTCAATCTGCACCACTTATATATACAGTAGTATATGATTTTTATTTTTATTCCAACGCAATTATTTTTATTTTCATAACTTTGTGACACACATATATACTGCTTTCAAAAACAAATTATTAAAGTTCACTCAAACAATATCATCATTAAATACCATAATTATCATCATCAGTTTTTTGTTTTTTATTCGGTAGTTTATTATTTTACAATTACACGCACCATAACACTTCACCACAAAATTCTTTCAAATTCTTAAAAACCTAAAAAAGTCAAATATCAATTAATTCAATAAACACTTTTCATAAATAGTACATTGACCATGTTGGAGAACAGTATATTAAAAATTTTGCAATTGATAAAGTTTTAATTAAACAAAACAGAACGCACTAAATTAGTTCATTGAATTTTGGATTATTTTATGCTTTTATTATTTATAATTATTCGATGGCGGCGATTTTTAATTTTCACGAATGATAATGTTTATAGGAATTAGCGGATAATGGAGCTAAACGAACACACGAACTGCCTCGGTCGGTTGCCGCGCGCTGACTGAGGAGTGGAACTGAAATGTTCTTCGATTGTGGTACTGGGAGTTGCTACTTCGACGCCGCACGTTGTCGCACCAATTTTCTCTTTATCATTGAGTTTATACAATTTTTGGTGTTCACTATTCTTGACATTTTCCCATACTTATACACATACCATGGAGTTAAAAAAATAGAAAACCAACGAGAACAAAAGAAAAAAAAAATAATATATTTAGAAAAGGGAATGGAAATGATTATTAGAAAAAATGGTAGTTGAAAAGGAGACTAAACAAAATACATTGAAATATATAGCACGCAGAATCATTACAATTTCCATTACTATTTTATACAGTGATTTAATTTCTGGTACTCTGTTCTAGTTAAAGTCATACTTTTTTTTAATTTCAACAATAACTATGGCTATGCGTAATAGAATTAAAGTTCCACTTCATTTATTCAAGTAAAATAATTAATTATTTACATACTAGCGTATACCTGTTATGAAACTGTTAATCGTTGAACAAAAAAAAAGATCACGGAAAATTTCAATAATTTATTTATATTAATTTTTTATTCCAATATTTCATTCATTCTAAAAGTCAGTCACGCATATTAAAATTCTGTTTGAATTCATTTTTATATTTAGTTTTAATGACAGAACACGTAAATTTATCCATTCTCAAACATAGATTCTGGTATGAGAACGTTAACTTTATTGAATGTACCTTCTAGTATTTCGTTAAATGCAATTACCAGTGCTAAGATCAGATGAAATTGTCTTCTCTTAAATGTGAATAATAAATTCACTTTACCAGTTGCTGAATTAATTCATTAAATCCAAATTATATTTCGCTGAATAACATAAGTAAATAGTATATAAGATAAGTGCGGGAGAGTTGCCGCACTTGTTGAAAAATGACTGTAACTTTAGTATTTTTATAGATTTTTTTATTTTTTAAGAATTTACAGGCAGCTTCTGCTATAAACTTTATTAAAATAGAAAAATCAGTTTGATATTAAGAAAATATAAATATGAAAAACGAAACATTTTTCTTACTAAAGTCGGCATCTCTCGTAGTAGTGTGGGAGAGCCGGACTATCAAAGTATCTAAAAAAAAAAGTGTAATTTTTAATTTCCTCTCTCAAGCCCGGTTTAGAATAGATATTACAAAGATGGTGCAAGTGATACGTAGGGATTTCGAGCAGTTAATGAGCTTCTCTGTCTTATTAATGATTTTCTGTAATCGTTGCTCAGTCCGCAAGGCACTTGGGCGTGCACTGGCCTTCCTGTCATATTTGCGTTGCATTTTCCTAGTAAAAATGTAATTTTTCATTCAATAGAACTCATTGTATCTCTTTTTTGTTGTGCGAAATGCCGCACTCTCTTATCAAGGTCACAAATTTGAAACGCATCAACATGTGGCACTACAATTGTAAACATAACCTCAAAATACTGAAAGAAAACTTACGAGCATGAAATAATACTGCCACGTTCCAAAGAATCACATTTATTAGAACAGCACTTGAAACTTTGCAAAGAAAATTCAGTCCTACACTTGTAAATTCCAAGATGGCCAGTGATATTTTTAAAAACAAACACTTTCGATCTCATAAACGTTCTCTAAACGATTAATGGCCATTATGAGGATCCGTTATTGACTACGTTATCGCGTAATCATCGAAGTACATCACATGCAGCATCTCTTCCGCTGCGGTAACTCACTGTTCTATTATGTAACTTCAAAGATAAAAAAGAAGAGAGTGTCATTGTTATTAACATTCATTATTAATATTTTATATCAAACATTCAAAATTTGGAATAATTTCTATTCCAATAATTATCAATTAATATAAAATATATATATGACAATAAATTTGATGCATAGTTTTTTTTCCATTTCATCGAGATATGTTAAATTATCCTTTGTATTACACAAGATGTAACTTCATTGGTTATATTTTAACTGATTGACGTTGCTAATTTTTATGTTGACATTCTTCATTTAAAAATAAGGAAAAATAAGAGATGCATTATTCAAAGAAGTTGTAACGAAAATTTTTGAATTCAAACAAAATGTGTCTGTCTGTAATTAATAGAACAAATATTCTATTATAATTTAAGCTGAGCGTAATTCTTTATATCACAAATATAACGAAACAATTTTTCGCCATGAACCTTCTCAAATTGTTACGAAGTATTAATAAAAAAATTAAGTATTCTTGATGTGACGGTATATCCATGTCGGTATAAATATTGGCATTCTGATTATAATACATTTTCTGACTCTTATGTACCACCCACTACTTTTACGCATCGACTATTCTCTCAATTACGCAATACATAATTATAATAATAGAGTTGGTTATTGTTAACTTTTATCACCATTGATATAATTATATCAATTGAAATTCACAGAAAAAAATAATCAGGACTCGAGAAAAATTATGAAGTTGATTACGATGATATTGCATTTTATTTGATTTTATTGATTCCCATGTGACTATAACAAAAAATTTGATAAATTATTTAGGTGTTGTCAGTGGATGATTGTTCTCTTTCCACATCTTCGCATTGTCCATTTCAAGTTTTAACTGTGCACAATGAGCCATCGATTTTCAACAGGCAGCACCGCCATATGCTACGTTTAGAACATCGCATTAAAAGATTATGATGCGTTGTAACGTTCATCAGTAGTTTTTACATAAATTCTAACTGTAAAATTTTACTTATCATGCTGTCATTTCAACAAAAAATGAAAGATTTAAAAACAGCATTTATATTTATATACAGGAGAAATGTGTGGAAAAGTTATAATATTAATTTTACTAAAATATGAATATATAAATGTAAATTTTGATACAATTACATCACACATTTATTTATATTAACCTCTATTTCACTATCTTTGCTCCAAAATATAGTTTCCCGTCAATTATTCCGAACTATTATAAATAAAAATAAATATTACTCGTACATATTTTGATTTTATTGATTTTGAAACATAAAAATATAAAATAAATATTTCCCAGAATAATAATTTAAATTGAACGAAAAATCATAATTTATTATTTATTTAATTTATCATTTTGTTCTTTAATTTATTTCATGCAAATGAAAAAATAGTAAGACAAAATAAAGTATGCATTAATATACCGGTTGCAGCAGTTTTGCTAACACTCTCATTAATGATAAATTACACAGATTATCGAGGATGTAGCTCTCATTCATTCGATTGCTAAATGCGATTTGCATTAAATTAAATTTTCTTTTATTGAATGTCTCTAAGGCTACACTATTGTTCACGAATGTGATTAAAAATCCTGCATTGAAATTATTCTGATACATTGGCCGAATACTCTTATATAATGTGGACTTACCTTTCAGTATTGAAATCGAGAGAATACCGACAATTTATTGTTAATTACTGATCGCACATTCAAATTGTATACCATAAATCATCAAACGAATGAAAAAGTTTCCAATTTTGAAGTTTAACGATTTAACATTGACGAAAACGAATGTAACCAATTTTTAAATACACTATGTTGTAATAGCATTATAACACAATTTAGATTTTAATAAAAATTAGTTGACGTTTTAATGAGAGAAGGAAAAATCTCTATTTTCTATCTTCAAAGATAAAAGGCTTTTTGTCGCATTATTGGCACTGAACAAAACTGTAATATCCTTTTGAATTTTTTCATTAGCTTTCTTTCGTTACTCCTTTTTTTTGCTGTAAATATATATATATATAAAGCATTATGCAGTATCGGCTATGCAGTATATAGAGGCTTCCACGTTTCCGCAATATGTTTCGCATGAACTTTTTTATTTTATGTACCAGCGAGAATAAATATGATAAAAAACCGACACATCATGGTTGAAATAATATGTTGAAAGCGGTCGTCTTTAAACCCATCCACCTTTCTCGTCTATAGATTTCTTTACTTTTTCTATACCTGTTTGTTCAGGACAGATCTCATTGGGTCCAAACAATGTCAGTAATACAGTTTCAGGTTTATTTACTTACACATACACAAACACTTTCATATTTAAGTAAAAAAAAGTATTAAAAATTTCGTCTTATGATTATGAAATAACATGTGATTGATTGTTCAGTTATTTCAACATTATTTGATATTGACAAATAACGTCAGATATAATGAAGTTTATTCTGCTTACATAAAAAAAAATAATAGGTAGAATAAATATAGTGTTACATCTCTCAATCAAATAACATCGATAAGATAAATAATTTTAACATTGAAACCAATCCCATAAGATTTGACAATATACTAATATCTTAGAATTTCTAACATTGTTTCGTGCATACTTCGTGGATACACATTTTTTTCTCTTCTTATCATTATCTTCTTCAAAGAATGTACGTATATATATATATTTATATTTATGCCGCGTGTGTAATGCTAGTATTATGTGTATATAAATCTAAATATAGTATTTCCAACGTAGACTTAAGGAGTCTATACTGCTTTACCTGATCGTATTAACCTACTTATTATCGATTCACATTGGGGTTTCATTGTTGCTTAAAATTAATAATGTATTCAACGAAAGTATATTGTTGCATCCATTATCTGTCTTTATAATGAAAATAATTGTGTAAAGAAATTAATAAGATTGAATAATCAAGTCATTTCAAAAATATTTTATAATTTTCTTTTTCTACAACGTTTTAATTTTATTATTGAATTACTCGTCGTTTTATTGATGGAGAAATGAAACTTGAATCAAACTGAAATTCTCAACAGAAGTTTACATAAACTTTTACAATCAAAAGTATCGACCTTCTGTTTTTTGTCCTTTTTTCTTCTATTTATTTATCCAAATAGCTTATGAAAATATGTGTTTTGGACAGAGAACAACGGCGCCACTGTGTTGACCAAGTGTTGGAAGTGTCAAGGATGATTACGTAATGTGAGAAAATGAAAAAGAAAAAAAAACAAAGATACCAACAATTATGTAAAGATAAAAAAAAAACAAAATAATATCGTAATATTTTATATAATATTCATGGTATTGAAAAATATCTACATACATAAGAAACTCCCTCTTTTTTCATTTCCCTCCTCTCCTTTTCTTCCTCATCCACATAGATTTTATATTTAATTCTAAATATACAGATATTTCAAAAAATAAAAATAAAAATAATTCGAATCAGATATTGAAAGGTGAGTGTGGAATATTTTCAGATCTGGCGGATAATCCGCATTATAAGTCAGTAAAAATCTATCGCATGTATTGGGGGAGGATTTTTTTTTTAAATGGATATATCAAGTGTTGATCACAGAGCTCATGCGCTTGCGAATGCGCAGAACAGCCAAATGACAAAGTGAGAAACAAGGAAAATGAGAGAGAGAGAGAGAGAGAATCAGCAAGATAGACAGATAAATAGAGAGACAAGGACGAGATGAAAAAAAGGAGAAAAAACAAGAGGAAAATAAAAGCCACCCTGGGAGTAGCATTGCTCTTCAACGTGATGTAACATTCTCGTTCTCATACTCATTACGTTATGCTCCGGAATATAATAAATAAAAGGGGTGTGTTGATATATAGTGATTAGTACGTGTAATAATCAGACGTGAAGAGAGAAAAAGTGCTTGAAATATTTTCACTGGCATTGTGTAAATTTTGTGAATGCCCGAGTTGAACATTTTTCAGCGACATTGGGCGGTGGCAGGTTAGGTTTCTTCTATAGTCAACATATAGGTAAGCAATTGGAAAACAAATTTATTAGAGTGGAAGAATTATAAATATGAGAGAATGAAATTATGCAGTAGATTGTACTGCTTCTGTTCAGACAATGGTATTTCTTGTACAAACTATTTATTTAATCATTGATTGATTGAACAAAGGTTTTTTATATGTAGAACAAAATAAAATCAGAAGATAAATGCAAGTGAACAAATTAAATTCTGCCATAAATATAAATACCTAAAATAATGTAATACTTCATAATATGGTTTGAAGTATTGGAAATAATTTTTTTTGTATCAGTATTTGTTTCGATTCTGCAATCAAATTCTTGTACCATGCGAATGTGATTACATCAAAACAATTTCGGAAATTCAAGAAAAATGCAATATGACATTTTTCACATTACATTTGAATATGATGAAAAGAATTTCTGTTTTTACGTTGCGCAAGTATATATCAAATTAAATATAAATTGTTGTATATAAATCATGAAATGTGGAGAGAAAACTTTGGAGAATAAAAATATGACATGATCATCTCAAAGAATTTTATATAATACAATTTGCGATTCTCATGCAAATATATATCACATGTCACAAAATGATACAAGCGAAATAATTTATGATGTCATCGTTGAGCATTACCCGAAATATATCTTGAAAATATTCATAACCTTGCCCTTCATTTATTATATCCCACATTTCACTTTTTCACACCTAACGTATTTGCTTATTATTATTGTTATTATTATTTATATTGTTGTCTTTCGTGTACGTGAATGTGCAAAAATTTATCATTAAACATAAAAAACATATTTATATTTATATAATTGGACGGTATATTTTGTACATAATTATGCCAAGTATGATAAAGTGAAATTGAGAAAATTAAATTGTTTAATGAAATTCCCTTTGGAATAAAAGATATAGAGGAAAAACTGACAAAAAAATATTAAGACCGAAGAATAGCAAGACAAATTATTCATCAGACTAATTGTACAGAAGGGCAAATACCATGAATAATTTATTACAGCCTACGTCATTAAAAATCAATAATTGACTCGACGGTCAGAGACAGAGGAGTAAAAAATGAAATATAAATTTAATTCAATATATATGGCGTTTGTGTGGAAACTATTGTAACTCATACAATCACTCATGACTAAACACATTCACAAGACATTAATATGAACCATCTTTTTTCTTTACATTATGTGACATAAAAAATAAACAAAGAATCTTTATAATTTTCCATCATTTATTTCATTTGCTCTCCATGAAATATTCTGACCATAGACTAACTGTGAAATCATACGTCATTTAATGTGATTTCATGGTATTAATATTGCACGTTAATAAATGTATTCCAATATAATCAATAGAATGTGGATGTAAGAAATTTTATTTCTTACATCCACATTCTATTGACATTTTTATTTCAACATTTAGATTTTTCACATTTTATTATATTGTATTATAAAAAATGCGAAAGAACATTATGGAAAGATGATGATATATTTCATGGATATATTTTTAGATAAACATTAAGTTTGATTGGTACAAACAATAGCGAAACAAAAATGATGGACGATGATGATCATGATGAGATGCGGTGTACCGGCAGTGATGTAGAAATTGAAGAGTATACAGATAATGAGGAATCACCTTACACAACTTATCAGCAAACGGATAAGCTTTTCGATACAAATCAACCAAGCTGGCAGAGATTTAATTTTCTCATCACACTCGCCATTGTTGCAATTTCAATCACCACTTGTATTATAACTTTACCGCTATATCTCGAAAGTGTCAGCACAGCATCCAATGGCTATACAGGTATGCACAATATGTATTTTGAATTTATATATATATATATATATATATATATATATATATGGCCATCGATTGAGCTGACATTTGACATTCAAAGCTGGAGTGGAACAGAATTGAGAATAAGTGAAAAAAAAGGCAAATACATCTCGCAAAAACACAATGCTATATAAAAGTGCAGTCTCTGTCATGAAATAATTCTTCGGTTGTCAATTCATGTGAAGTGACAACCTCTTCTCATATGTACTGCAATCCACTAAACAATTTTGAATATGTACATCGTGTGATTTTGAATGGTCTATTTAATTGTTGCGAAAAACGAATTGCGCGATTGTCTTTTAAACAATGCAAATAGTTATTTATATTATGTTTTTGTTTTAGGTCTCCTATTTCTCGCTTTTGTTTCGACTGTAATGCTCGGATTTGCTTGCTTCATTGGCGAAAGAATTTCACCACCACCAACATTAATTCCAAACAGTATGAGAATACGGATTCCACGTTGTAGTTTGGTTAAAATTAGCAGTTTTTATGCACTCGCTGGTATACTCGTGACACTTTCGTTAGACGAAAATCGTGTACTTTGCCATCTACAGGATCCGATTAAAAGCATCATACTTGTATTTTCACTGGTCTACTATTTCTTTTTCTGTCGCAAAGGTATACTTAAATATTATAATAATATAAAATATAAAACTATGAAAGACATTAGGTCGATTTTCAATTTATTTATTTTCATAATTGTTTTTCAGTGATGAGCCTTCAAAGAATTTTTTCCAGTACAACTATTATCGTGGGACTATTCATAAGTGTTGATTATGGACTGTGCAATCAATTTCGTTGTAGAGGACGTGATATTTCTGATCACACAGTAACAATCAAAGGAACATGGGGTGTCAGAGCAATTTGGACTTTAGTATATGTTGGTGCTCTCGCATTATTTGCCATGTTTTTCACCCTTCTCGAGCTTCATTTCACTACTGGTGTACGTTAATAACTTATTCTGATATACAGTAAATCGAACGGTGATTTATTACTTTTCATCCAATAGATTTATTATATTATATGTTGACATGTATATAAAAGATAACATTGATGAGGACTGACGTTTAATTTACAGCAACAAAATGTCTGCCGCCTATTGACGACACAGCACAATTCATTTTTATATACAGTCTCACGACTTGTATCGTCTCGTGATATCAGACGCCGTGGATCTGAAGAAGAGGGTGGTCGTTTATTGCATGTCACTGATCCTGATCCAACGATAAAACAAAAACAATTTCCAAAGCCACCGATTTTACCTACACTATTGCACATTCATGCCATCACATTTCTTGTTATTTTGGCCTTTAGTTGGATCGATACATTGCCCGGAATTGGACGAGTAAGTAATGTGTACATTTAATTACCATGTGGATAAAGTAAAGTACACAGAAATTTATTAAACTTTTGCAATATAAATTTTTGTTCTTCTCTTTATTCTTTTTTTTTTTTTAGGGTATTGCACCGCAAGAATTGTACGATATGATGATGCATGGTTTTAAGTGTCATTTTCGAGGTGGAACTTCGTGTTCGGGGATCGCAAGTCATGGATGGATTTTCCTCTTTTCGTATCTGGTTTTTTCCATTGCTGTTTTGAACTTTTTATCGATATGCGAGAGCGCTGTATTTACAATTGCCACTACGACTATATCGTTGCCACTCTCTGGTATTTGGTGGAGTATTTATAAAATGGAAATTGGACCTGATGGCGGTAAGTGTTTCATCAATCTACTGAGTAGAACATTAACTCTATGAAGCATATACATATGGAATTATATTCAATTCGTCTTCATCAAATTCGATATTTTTTTAAACCACTGGCGCACATAAATTCAAAAATATAACCCACATTGGATCCGTTATATAGTTTTATTGAAACTACATTTATTCAAAAAAAAATCACAGAAATCTTGATGTTGTATTTTTTTCGAATTGCACGACCATTTAAGAATTCATCCATCAATAAAAAGTAATGGTTGCATATGGATTTATCTCAATTTTCACTGCTTTTCCGATTAGTATCGATCATTTCCGTGGAGTTTACACTGATATGAAGTTATTTTGGGAAATTCGAAATTTATATATAGCCAATTAATAGTTATCAACATAAAATCTAAAAAGATATATTTAAAAATAGTCGTTCGAATATTTTTATTGAAAGATGAATATTAACTGATTTAAACTATTTCAAAATTGCTTCAAAGTGTTAATCAATTAAATAATGTCTATGATTCACTTATTAATCGCATTTATTTTTATTTTCTTGGTTATATTTATTATTATTTTATTTTGTCCTTACTGAAATCAGGAACAATAGATTGGTCGCCAGGAGTAACTGGTGAACTTATTTGTGCACTTTTGGGTCTTCCTGTTGTACTACTTGGTCTGGGAATACTTGTTCAATGTCATTTTCGTGACATTGAGCCAATTTACAAAAATATTCCACCACCTGATTTACATCGTGATGTTTGTAACAGATGAATTGGTTTTCGTAGAAATTTTCATTGTCAATTGGATAAGGTTATTAATTGAGGTGACATTGAATTACAAACTGGTAATATGAAAGTACAGGCAATCATCGATAATAAAATGAAATATTAATATTAATCATAATAATAATAATAAGAAGAAGAAGAAGAAGAAGAAGAATGACAAAATAACAAAAATATTATTATAAAAAAAAATAAAAGAAGTGAAAACTGAAAGAAGAAGGTAATAAAATATTGTCTCATGGAGAGAAATATCAAAAAAAAAAAAATTAGACACACAATAACGGAAATTTTACCGAGCCAGGTTGTCGCTAACTTACATACGTTGTTGTTAAATATACACTTTTTACTGTGTGTGTCCGCACAAACATATAAATCGATATTATTATTTTTGTCTTTTTTTTCAATTTGAATGTATCGAGAAGACGTAGTTGGAAATTCAGTGGAAAGAAAGTGATTGAAATTGATGAAGATAATGCAAAAGTGCTGATTGAAACCAGAGATATAAATGAAAAATAGTATAAAATAAAAGCTCACTCCGTTAATCATGTCGTTTGCTCGTTCATGTGATGCTCCCATTTTAGATAAGTGTACTTGCCAAGCCAAAGAGAGTAAAAATCTCAGTATTTATTCCTGCGACTTAATAAAAAAACTTACAGTATTATATATTTTAATTTGGTACGTAAACATATAGATACATACATATAAACATATACTATATCTTTACATACCACATGCATATACGAGTATATATATTTAAGATGTATACAAATGTGTCGAGAAATTATAATATATTCTCATGACTGTCAATAGAACACATACTTGAAATAATTAGGGTAAATATACTGACAATGGTTGACAATTCCGATGGAAGAGCCAATGAATACTAGTAGTTAAGTGAAGTTAATGTAAAGAAAAAAAATATTAAAGTAATGAAGCTTTAAATGTCACTATTATACGGTAGCACTTACAACATGAAAACATCATTTCAGATAAAATCAGGTGGCAATTTTAATTGTTATTGATATTTAAAGTGTATTAGAACTGTTAATATTTGCGACAGCAGTTGATTTTGAGGTTGTGTTTTATATAGGAACGAAAAGTCCATGTATTAAAGTGATTGCGAAATTGCTATTTAAATTTAGTTATTTTTATTCAATGTCCTATGTACTATTGCAGCTTAGTGATCCAAATGCAAATCCTGCATTAGTCCAGTGACTAAAGATATAAATGCAGTAATTTATCTTGCAACGTTATCGTATGCCGAGTATTCGGTATCAATTAATCATAACTTCATTAAATTGTATGACATAAATAATGAAACGAATACGTTGGAAGAACTGAATTATTCGATGTAGTGAAATCAACTTTAAAGATCAACAAATTAGGAATGACAATAAATTTTTCAATATAAAGAATGAGAAAATTTTATTATGAATCAATAGATTTTATGTTGACTTTATGAAATATGCAGTTAACTACCAATTTTTACAAAGTACATTGACTTTATTCAATTTTATGCGAAAATTTTCACATAATTGACTGTAAAATCCCAATCATTCGTGATAAAGTTCTGTGCTCCGAATGGTAAATATTTCACTAAATTCCAATTTCTGATCAAATCATTTTTTAACGGTTTACTTTACTGAATCTTCACTTTTGTGTAAAGACTTTTCGCTCTTAATTAAGCACATCTGTCAACCATTAATGGGAATGTTAAGAATCAATAATAATACACACTGTATGCACTTGTTTTTGAAAAACCTATTAATGCTGACATGACTATAAAATATTAGTTTTATTCATTATTTTATCACATCCTCAACTCTTCCATTTTTCAGAAAGTGTAAAAGTGAAGTTTTCTAGACAATTTCGAAATTTGATCAGTTGCAATATGCAATGAATTTTTCATATTGATATTATTTCAAATACTTTCACAAATTTATAAAATCTTCCCATTATTACAAATGATATTTGCGCAATTATATGCAATATATGTATTAATTATCTATTCCGGAAGTACATTTAAACATGTGTTAACGAAACAATATATACAATAGAGCATTTAATTGCAATTAATCGTAAGTTTATAAAAATTAGAATAAGACAGGAGAACAAAAATCATATTGCGTTAGAAATTGCGTCAATCATATTCTATACATTGAGGAAATCATACGTCCATGTTTTTTATAATAATAAAACAAATATATCGATAAATCTTATTGCCAAAGACAGCAAAAAGGAACATAGAAAATAACAGTAATAATAATAACAAGAAAATGAAGAATAGTAATATCGGCGGTATTGAACAAATAATTAATTTAGATGTGTATGCAGCTTTTGCTACTGACCGAATAATTTTTCAAGAAGCTGAAATCGATTGTATCATTAATATACAAATAACATGAATAATAATAATGACAAAACACAGGTAAATATTGCGTCCGTAATAACAAAACTTTATTTATTTCATTTGTCACAATTACCTATAAATATATTTTGAAATGTAGACATGTAGACGTTTCCATTATACGTTTTAAAAAATATCACAGATCGCAATATTATAATTGTCCATGTGCCAATAGTAATTTAATTTGGAAAAAAAGCTTCTTCCAATAATTAACATTGATTTTTCATTTTATTTTATAATAATTGTATTTACTCTCGCGCCATTAATTATTCGCCCGTTGAATATTGTAAAACATTTAAAGAACATTAACAAGCTAAATATGTATAAAATTTATGTGCTCTCTAAATGTTGTAACATGCAATCACGAGATTATATTAAAATAAGGATTAAAAACAGCAACAATATTACACGAAACTGCTCAACTTGGCTACAATGTAGTAGTCGGTAAGTCCACTTTACCATACTAATTAATTCATTGTGGACACAAGAGTTTGTGGACTAAATATGTTATTATTACGTCGAGTAAATGTATTCAAATCTCGAGTTCACGTCACGCAATTCATATGTAGAGCGTATACAAGCGAAAAAACAAATCAACATACATACACACACACACACACACACACACATGCATAGAATGCGACTGGGAATGCAACGAAAATCGATCAACACAACATGCACATGATGTCAGGGAAAAGTTATTTGTTACAGTGAAATGCAAGGGTAAGGCAAAAGCAATGAATGATTCAACTGCTATCTCTGACTGTTAATCGCATATTAATAAATAATGTAATTTTAATAGTAATATTACGTACACACGAAAAGAGAAAAACACAATTGTTAAACGATATACGTTGCATTTCCCCTCGTTATCATGTCTGTGTAAGGCAATGTCTCCCGTATAGCATTAAAAATTAAAATATATACAAACATTAATTGTATAATACTCAAATCAAACTGCTGGATGTAATCAGTGTGATTGTTATAAAGAACAAAATAGAAAAGGGAAATATAATAATCTTATATATATTTTGGAAAGTTGTCTGTTTATATGTATTTCTATAAAACGTATCGTTTTTTATTCACACCGAATAATGATAATGCTACAAATTTAAATTCAATTTCGTTGTAATAATGTTGTGATCAGTTTGAATTTCAATCAAAGAAATATTATCTAACAGGGTGTCGAATTTATCATTTTTCCAAAGAAATTAGGGATTTTAACCTGTTGATTGTGGTGAATTAAAAATAATAGACAATTTTCTAGATTATCTAGACGTGAATGTCAGAAGTATATTCAAATCAGAAATAATTTTAAAACAATATCACAGTAAATCATGATGTGAATATTTATATATTTCAGAATAAATGGACACAATTAGCACCACTTTCATTCAATCAATGTGTTGTTTTATTATTTAATTTTATGTCATCATACTTATTGAGAAGATGAGAACATTTGATAAGTAGAAACTGATCAAATTATGTGCAGAGTTAAATCTCTGGACAAGTGATATTTATTTGATGAATTGAAATTTCAATGAATTTAAATGAAATCAAGTGAATAAGTAGCAAATAATTTTTGAGGTAATTACTATGAAAGGGCGCGAAAAAAATAGATTTATGGGTATTTATAGTAAGTTTTATTTTTCTTCGCAATGTTTATATTACAAAACATACTTTTGGTGACACATTGAAAATATGTTTTATTTACATTGGATTCATTGATTTTTGTGTCAACACATTTTCACTTTACAGGGGGAAAATATTAATTAATTAATCTATTTATTTATTTATTTATTTCTTTTTTTACCCATAGACTTTTGCTTTTTTTTTTCTTTCCTTCTTTTTTTCTCATACAACATTGTGTGATTATGGCAGTACATTTACAATAAAATCTATGTATCGCTTTATTAGTAGTTAATTGTTACACACGTAATCGAATGTTCTACGTGACAATTTGTAATTATAATATTCTATGTGCATCTTTCTCTCTACTTTTGTTTTATATCAATTGAAATTGAACGAACGTGAAAAAGAATAAAGGTAAATCATATTCTCCTGATTTCGTTGTCTTATAATTTACGTATCATGAAGCATTACTAAATACATGAGATCCTAAATATATAATTGCAAAATGAACGAAATAATTTTGCCTTTCAAAACGTTCAATTTTTGCGAATGATCACGTGAACTATTTTAGTCTGTCAACATCCAATCAATCCAATATTTTCTACAGGAAATTAATTAAGTTAATTTTATATTGTGTCTGGGTTATCCATTTGATATGTTTCAACCACAAACGAAAATTGATAAACATAACATGTATTAATTGATTGGACCCATGTCACTTCTTGCATTGTTTGTTAATAATGAATTTACGTCGCTCATAAATCATTATACAGTAAAAAACAAAGCAAAAAACTATAAGAAAAATCATATTTTTATAATTTATTTAGTATTGTCTAAAGTTTCTGGATCGTTGAATTATATTTTTTACAACGAATTCCCATTATATCAGTCTAAACAATATAACATTTATCATATTTATAAACATATATCAATGCTACAGTAGCGGCTTATAAGAAAAAAAGAAATAATTGAAACATTACATTTAAATATTTAATCATTAATTATCACGATACATTAAAAAAAAAGAAATTACACGACACAATTATTCATATATCGTGATAATAATAACTTATAATTATAAATGTTTCATGGCAGTAGATTGTTGAGTTACGCATTCGAAACATCCATCCACTGGCCGTAAAATTACGCTACACTCACTGTACAAAATGAAGAACAAAAATAAAATGAAACAAAAGTTCACTACATTATTAATATTAATTTTTTCTTTCGGTTTTCAAATTGGAATCACTCAAAGACATCTATTGAAAGAAATAATTAACAATAAAAATTATGCCTTTACTTGATCTTCCATTCCGCATACAAGAAAAATCAATATAAAATGAAAATAATAATTATTCTATTTTTTATCACATAGAAAATTTATATGGTGTTTGTTTTTTGTTAATTTCAATCATGAAATACGTATCAAGATGTACTATTTCTATGCTTTTTACTTTTGGATTTACCGCCGTCAAATTCATCCTCGCTACGTCGTCGTTTTTCTTTAAGTTGCTTCTCCATCGCCAACATTGTAATCATTTTCTTATGCGAATCGCCAACAATCCATCCATGTTGCTCTTGTCGATCGTCTTCTTCTTCCACCACCGGCGTAGGTTGAATAAATTCTTCGTCATCATCACTCGAACTTGACCAATAATACAATTGATTAGTCGACGCCCGTTTTCTTCTTCCAATCGCTACTCCAACACCTTCTTCCACTTTATTCCATGACTTTGTAGTTCTCAATTCTTCATCGTCTTTGTTGATCGACCGCGCACGTTCACTATGAACATTTTTACTTTTACGATTATTACCAGACGATTTAACACATGATTTCGTAGATTTTTTCGAATTTTTCGCTGGTGTTACGTGCAATTCTTTTTTTGAATTCGATACAGAATTGCGATCAATTTTTTTCTTTACTCCGTCAACTCCCAACGCTTTTCCATCGACTTTATTACATTTATTCTCCGTATCGCTATTAAATCTTTCATCTTTATTATTTTTATCTTTACTGTACGACTCGTCCGTAACTTTTTTAGACCGTTGACATTTTTTATTAGTATTCTGTGGAATAGTAGCGCCAACAATGGCTTGACATTCTCTATTATTCCTATCTCTAATATTTTCATCACTTCTCTTAATCTCAATATCGTCCTTAGTATTATATTCTTTTTTTAACTCAAGCTCACGTAAAATTTCTTCTTCAATTGCTTTTTGCTCTTTCGCAATTATTTGCTCGTGTTTTTTCTCCATATAACGTTCCTTTTTTTTCTCTTTAGACTCGCGCTTTTGTCGACGTGATTTTTCATTATCGAATTTATCTCCAGTTGAGCGTCGTGTTACTGTTGTTGCTGTTATTATTGTTGCTGTTGTCGTATCTCTAATATTATATTCCTCGTCTGAACTACTTATTTCCGCTAAAAGTCCTTGTTTACCAATAGCACACTTTCGCTGTCGTCTCGTTGATTGAAATTCCATTACTGTGCTCTCCTCTTCTTTCTCCTGCATTTTTTTCAATTGTTCTTCCTTACGCTTCTTCGACTCTTGGACTTTTCTACTAAGAAATACATGAAGTGGAAGATTATCTGATGGTTTTCTTTCAGGTTTTTCATTAGACGACCATTTCTCCGGCAACTCCGTAGAATCTTCATCATCATCGACCTCTACTTGCTTATCTTTATTCTTTCTACTTCTTTCTACTTCATCACATTCACCGTCATTGTCATGCAAACTGTCGGAAAATTTACCTCGCACTGTTAAATTATCATTTTCCAATATTGTAGTCGATTCTATTATATTTTCGTGAATTTTGCCTATATTATCTGAATTATCCAACAAGTTAAGAGCTTCTTCCAATGGAATCAATTCATTTTTACCCAAATTATCGTCTGTACAATTATTATCCTCGGGAATTTCATTCTTTTCCTGTAACAAACTATTATTTTCCTCGCAGTCTGAACCAATAACCGAACTATCTTCACGATACAGATCATCCAATTCAAACGCCGGCTCTGATCGATTATCTGTTTCATCGTCACTATTATTTTGCTGATCATCACAATCTTTTCGTTCATCAATAATCAATGGATGATCCGACATATCCGACTCCGATTTTTTGTTTTCAATATCATTTTTACTCTCTGTTTTCGAACTCACATTTATCCAATTGTCATTACAATGATTTTCATGCTCTTTCGGATAATTATCGGTGATCGAGGGAGTTATACGGTCGCGCGATGCTCCGCCGATTTTATTATTCAATCGATAAACACCAACTTCATTGTCTTCATATTCACTTTCAGACGATGTCGATAATTCAGCGAATAAATTTTGTTTACCTTTCGAACATGTTCTCTGACTCTTCGATATTCCAACACCAATGTCAACGGCTTTAACGACTGTTACAAATTCATCGGAACTGTCGTTTTCGTACCACGCGTTACGCGATCGTTTTTTCACATTTTTACTGCGTCGCTTTGATTTGTGTTTATTTGATTGTTCCGTTGTACGACGTGGCCGTCCACGCCGTTCAATATATTCGTCCATGGGTCCAGTGACCGATTGACGTTTCTCTTCGACATGATATGCCTTCAAAGCACCTTTAGTTTTTGGCGTGAATGATTCCATCTCGTCCAATTTTCGCTCCATCGTATTATCTGATTGTTTGTATTTAAGATCGTCATTTCTTTCATTTTCTAATGTTTTACTTATTGTTTTTGTCATTAAATCACCATTATTTATCTCTCTAGACTTCGTACAACTTATATCGAGGCAATTTTTATCATTTTTGCTACGGTACGGCACTGTTGGATTAGTTGCATACTCAGTTTGACTTTCTTCCTCATCAAAATCATAAATGTCTTTAATTTTATCCCGAGTTATTGATTCACGTTTACGATCATCACGCCGCTTCTTTCGTTCAACCAAACCCCCACTAAATTCATTATTTTTTATCAATGGAAATTCATTATGACGCTTTGTTTTTTTTGTTTTTCGCTTCATATTTGTACAGTCTTTATCGGAAATTGATGAATGAGATTTTTCATGATATTTTCGATCGTTAATTTCATTCTTGCGCTCAAAAAGTTCTTTAATTGGATTGCGAATTTTCTTCGGCTGATCTTTATCAATTTTATCAATAATTTGCTGGTCAACTCTAACTGTTGATATCACATCATTTACATCGTTTAATAATGTTTTTACACGCGACGATTTCTCTCGTGGAAATTTGACATCATTGATAGTCGATGTTGGCACCTGAGCGCACGCTAACTCCGCCAATACATTCATTGGGGTTGAACCACTGTAAATAGAAATAGAATATATAATTAAAAACACTATTGTCACCATTAAATTCAACGAGAACAATTACAGCAATAACAAATATTTGTACGTACTTGTGGTCGTGTTTAGCATCATTGTGAAAGAGACTTGACAGTGCTTTATCTAAAAGATATGGCATTGTCGAATTTTCATCTAAACTCGTATCCATTTTATTTTTAATTGACGATTCTAATGACTCATGTCTTGATAATTGATTCACATCCTTCATATTTTCATCTCGCTTGTTGGCGTTATACATTTTTTCAATGTGTTCATGCTGGTAATCATGAAATGTAATTTCATGATGTCGCATATGGCGATGATGATGATGATAATTATGATGGTGATGATGAGAACGATGATGATCGTCGTTATTAATCATGTCATCACTCACATGACTAAACGATGTTGTAATTAAGTTTTCACTCTCTCTCATACGCTGCTGAATTTTATCGCGCAGTTTATTATTGTGTTCGAAAGCAACATCCAAACTGTCTTCATAGGCCGCATTATCGGGTCGAACAAAGTCAGCTTGCACTCTTGTCACGGGATTGACACGCTCGCATCGTGTATTACGTTCACGTTTGTAATGTTCACGATTGTTATACATTTCTTCACCAAGTAACTAAAACAGTAAATAAATATAATTATGGATGATGGAAATGTTTGTTGTTTCATGTCATTTTTTTTCCATTCAATTTCCAATATAGAAGGTGTTTTACTTTGTGTCACTCAAATCGTGATAATAACTAATATTTATATAAATGTTTTATTTCATATTAAAATTGATGTGTAATGTGTAAAGTGTAGGTGAATGAACGACTTCAATTTTTTTTTTCCAGCGAACTATATAATTGCATTATCCTATTGATATTGTGTAATTGCAAATCTTTATTCTCTACACATTCAAGATGAATGTTAAATGCATGCATTTTAAGTATGAAAAGCGAAAGTATATCAAACGTGATGAATAAAATAATAAAATCAACATATTATATTGAGTAGATTTATATATACACTGTTGTTTGTTATTTTTGTTTGTGAATGTAGAGGAATTGACTACCTTTTCACATTCATACTGAGAGAGATATTTTGTCTGTATTAAAGGTGATCATTGTTCCTGTAAAAATGTACACAATAATGTACACAATGTATTTTAATCTCTAAAAACTTTATTGATGTTTGGGGAAAATATTTTTATATTAATTCCTACTGAATAATCATTATGACAAATCAATACAAGAGAATATAACGGAAAATTTATTCCGTATATTGCCAGAAATATTTTAACGTCATTTTCCATGCACACATATCCCATAATGGCATTTATTCATTATATTACGGTAGTATCTTCGAAATATATGAACAAATAATGAACGTGACAAATTTATTATGTTAAATGTTGAAAATTAACGTGCAATAATTATGTATGCTGTGAACCCCCGTTTTAAAAGCAAACAAATACTAGAATAATGAAAAGATATTAATTTTGATTCACTGGAATATAATTATCAATACAAATATAGACCAACCTGATTAACGGACTCCAAAAGACTGCCCAAGCTATTTTGATTTTCAGGATCTCTCCAGCGTGCGCGATTTGTCCGCACACTCTGATCATCTTTGACATGATAACCGTCGCCATCACCGCCTTCATTATGATCGAGTTTTATTTTTTTGGCTCCTCTCAGCTCATTTTCCGTGGTAGCTTTAAGTCTCGAGCAACACTCAACAAACAGTTCCTCATCAAAGTTCAATACCTTGCCTTGGCGTGATTTTTGCGATGACTCTTCAGTCTCCTGTGGCACATCTAATGCATTATCCTCTATCGCATCAGTTGGTGCAATTGTTACTACTCCTGCACGACTTTCTTCGTTAGATACTGTTGACCTGATAACAATTTTTTCACCAGAAAATTCACTAGAACTTCGTCTTTTATTCGTCGTATCGATAGATTCAACCCTATTACTCTTATCCTCGTTGCTATGCGACACGACGGTATCTACCGAACTTTCCGGCAAGTTGCTCGCGTACAATGGCGACAGTCGGCCACGTATAATACCCTCATCTTCTTCACCATTATAATTATCATTTTTATTATTGTCATTATCTTCATCATCATCATCTTCAATGTCTGTGCAATTTTCCGCATCATTATCTGAATCGCGAGTCGTTAATGATACAATGTCCGGCGTTGATGATCGTTCTCGTGGACAACTTGGCACTCGTGTGCGAATTGATTCCATTGAATTTGTATCAGGGAACAAAAACTCATCAGGTTGAGGTATTTTCATGTTACAATTTTTCTTTTCACTTTGATCATATATTTTATTGATGAAATCATTATCAATTTTACCCTTCGATTGTTTGCTATCCATTGTCTCAAATGAATTGTCAATATTTGCCAAATCACTGTGGAATCGTTCATTGTGAATTGTTGCTGTTTTATAATTTTTAACTGATGGTATTTGCTGCTCTGACTCGTATGCGAATTCATATGGAATAGATTCTTCTTCAAATGCGCGTGTAATTCGTTCTTCAGCACGTTTTTTGCTTTGGCGACACCGCGAATTTCCAGACTGCTCATTCAATTCCGCCGAGAACGTTGTCATTGATGAATTCACTGTAGACGAATTATTTTTTTTACGTTGCGAAATATTTTTCAACCCCGATTGCATTGTACACTTTTGATGTTTGCTTTTGCGATCCCCCTTCCAATTATTCCAAGTACTTGTATGAGAGTTTGGTCTTGATTCATCACGTGAGTCACTGTCCGATCGTGATATCCAATCGTCCAATACTTCTTTGACTTTATCAATTTTTTCACCCGTCAATACACGTCCAAAAACACTCTTGACAATTTTACCTTTAATTTGTGAACTTGCGCGATCCTCTTGATCATCATAATCACTATCACTTGTAATCTCATTTGCCAATTTTTTCTTCGACGATTTTATCTCTTTATCCAATCGCATTTTCGATTTTGATACTTTTGATTTTTCAATTGATTTTAACGATTTTCGACACGATTCCAATATCGCTTTTTTTGAATCTACATCGCGATGGGATTTTCTCATCATATCAACACGATTATCATCCATATGTCGATCTTTTTTCTTTTGAATTGATTTTATTTCATTATTTATTGTTTCTTTATCAACTTCTATGTGCGAAAATGAATTTCCACATTGAATTGGCGAAGAAACTTTAACCACGTTACTCTCCGACGACAACTTACTTTCAATAATATTTTCATCTATATTCAATTCAGTTTCATTCAAAAGTTTATGAATGTCACGCGACATATTTGTCGCTGATAAATCATCATCGCTATCAAAATCATCAATTATTGTCAATGTGTTTTTACGATTATTTGTTGTGAATTCATTGATTTTCAATTTCTCAGTGATATTTGAAAAATCTAAACTAACTTTAACATCATCTGACGATAGTTTTTGCGTCTCCTGTTGACTCTTAAATGATTGATTTAAATTTTCATTGATATTCTTATGTATTTGGTGTACTAATCTATGGTCATCATGTATTGATGACGGAATTGTCAGACTCACTGGTGATTTTTCAGCAATCGTATTTTTCGAGGGAACTACTTTAGGACCTAATATAGGCGAATCAAGATCCAAATGTTCATTGGCTAAATTAATTTTGTGCTGTTCATTTTCAACAGTCTGAGATAATTCAAGTAGCGAATCAGTCGCATCTTTCAAGGACGATAATGATGTACCTTCTGGCAATGGACTAACATGGTCGGTCAAAACGTATTCATCGTGTGTCATATTTTCCGTAATTTTACATATTTCTTCATCCAATAATTCATCTTCGAAATCCTCCTCCAATTGTTGACAGTTGAATGTAGATTGAACGTTCGTCGAATCGACAATTGGAGTAGAAGCTTTGTCACCTACAGATACAGTAGCCTGAACAGATTGACTTGGTAATTCTGCATTTTCTTCACTTTCGTATTCTGTTATTCTTTCTTCCGGAACATTTTTTGCTTTATCATTTTTTTGTACTATTGATTCCTCTTTTAAATTGTTAATTGCTGTATTGTGACGATCTTCACTATTTATCACTTCACATTGATCTACAGATGAGAGTGTTGCATCATCAATTGATATTGATTCTTCTTTCATCTCATCATCGTTTTCTAATTTCGCCAATTGCAATGAATGTGTATGCGATTTATTATGTTTTTTAAGTGAACTCTTTCGTGTAAAACTTGTTGAGCAGACATCGCAGAAAAACTTTGCTACTTCTTTTGTTAATTTCTTTTTCTTTTCCACAATAAGAATTTCACCAGATTTTGTATGAACAACTGCAAAATTACCTGATCCACATTTTTTATGACCAGACTCGTCATCGATTGTTACATTCTCAGAATCTTCAAATCCAACATCACCCGTTGGAGATTTAGATGCCATCAATTCGTTCTCAGTTGTCTTCAACGGTGATATTTCGGTTAATTGCAATGCTGAATTATTGTCAATTGTGGACATTGCATTCTCAGATATTTGTGAATGTGTATTTTGATCAGGCGATTCAATGGTGGCGTCATCAATTGTATTCGGCAGCTGCGATGGTGACGGCGAATGCGGTGGACTGTCCAGATCGTCCCCAAAATCAATTAAATCATCAAGTAAAAATATATTTTCTTTAGCTTTTCTCTTCAACGTTTTACGTCGCTCAATCAACGTATCATCTGTTTTTTTATTATTTTCTTCAATGATCTTTTTATTTTCTTTCATGAAACGGGTCGTTGAAACGCTATCAACGTCATGATTTCCTCTCTTTGATGATCTTAGACTTTTAACTGTAACCGCTACGCTCACTGAATCATCATCATCATCGTCATTATCATTATTATCATCATCATCATCATCATTGCGCGATGTACTATTAACAATGTTTGTTTCCAGAACACTTTCATCTTCACCGTTATTTTCTGCGATTCGCGTTCGAGCAATATTGGCTGTCGCTGTTGCAGTTTTCGCATTAACCAAATCCGAATGTTCAGGTAGCAACGATTTTTTCTTACCCCCTTTCTTGACAGTTTGAGGTCTATCCAATTTTTCCGGAACTTTAAATGCTGTTTTTGATAATGAAGACATGTCTTGTACGGTCTCTTGTTTAAAATTATCCACGACTAATTCATTTTGAACGACTATGTGTGGAGACCATGGAGTACATTTTATATCATCCCGCGCAGTTGTTGCATCGTGATTCATTTGAATATCTAAGTTTGTCACTATTTTATCATCAGTCAAGCTCAATCGTTCATTTGCAATCGATTTTTTGTTTGATCGTTTCTTTGATTTTGTTGTTTTTAAATTAGTAATTCCACATGTCGGATAACAGTCATTATTCGTTGAATTATTTTCAGCACTTGATGATATGAAGCCGACAAAAGATTCATCGTGCGCTTCGGTAGTCACTGAATGATTCACATTAACCTCCTTTGTTCCTGCGTTAAGGTCAGTACTTGGGGTTTTAGTCAATAAATTATCAACTTCATTATTTCTACGACTCCTGCTTCGGTGCGTATTTTCATCACTTACATCGACTTTCGTTTCTTCCTTATCATCGTCACTGTGTTTAGATTTTTTATTTATTTCTATTACACCGAATTGACAATTGTTTTCAATTACTGAACTTGAAGTTTCATTATTATGTTTGCAATCAATATTTGTATTACACTCTCTATCTGCTATTTTTCTTTTGCTCGGATAAATTTTCTCTGATGAAAGTTCATGAACAAGAGGTGATTCACGCTTTGCCGTATTGATTAGTTTCATAATATCTGCCAAACACAAATCTTCCTCAATTCGATTGTCCTCAATTTCTTCTTCTTCAACAGATTTTCTCTTATTTTTCGTTTCTGTTGAAATATCCAATGATCTCTTCTTAGAATTACGTTCAACAGTAATAGTATCATACTTCTGCAAACTTTCTATTGATTTATCGTCATTAATTACATTCAATTGTGAAGATAAACTACTGGAAGTTTGTAATTTTAGTGACATTAAATTGTCATTTACTTTTAACGCTTCATTATTAATTTCAACTGGATTAACGATTTTTTCTTCTACAATAACGCTATCATTTTTATTCACGGCCGATTCACCAGTCAATAATGTACATTTTGATGCCTCATTTGGATCAACTAAAGTTGTACCAACCTCATCTAAAATTATGCTAAGTTCATCAACCGCGTGATCAAGTAATGAACCCACCTCGCCCTCTAACAGTGCATCTTTTTGTTTCGCAATTTTTGAGACAATTTTTTCCAAAAATGAACCTTTACCGCGTGACTTTCTACGTGATAAATCTAAAATGATATCATTGGTCGGTTGTTGATCAGATTGTACAGCATTGTCGATTGTTAAAGTTGACACGGCACATTCAATATTCACATCTTGTTTAACGTCCAACTTGGCTTCTTCCTTGGCTTCAATTAACGTATTCACACATCGTTGAAGCTCTTGACTTGCGCTCTCACTCTTCCCATCATTTGCAGCACTGTCATCGTGAATGCTATTACAATTATCATTATTATTTTCATTAACAATTGCATCAATATTTGAGCCACCACCATTCAATGTCACAACACCATTATCGCCAATTTCAATATGATTATTTTGCAATGCATTATTCGAATTAATATTATCTATTGATGTTTGCACCGTAAGTACAACACTTTGTTGCACTTCAACGGGGATATTAATACCTTCAGTTAAAATCCCAATAACATTATTCAATGTTCGCTTTACCACATGATCACGTTTGAATCCACGTGATTTCTTTGGTCGTGTAACCCGTGGCTTTGACGTATTAACTGGTGTTTCAGATGAATTCTCCTTGCCACTATCAATATTTGAATTACTGGATTCATGCTGAAGATGTTCAAAAGTTAAACTAACTAAATTTGCTGAAACCATATCTTTAGCTGACTCTTGGCCGTCGCAGTCACCGTTGTCGTCGTCGTTGTCGCTGCCGGTATCTTCATCTTCGTCGTGATTGTTCTTAATGTCGTTGCCAGAATTCACTTTCTTGTCGTAAGGCGCCAACACAAATTTCCCTCCTACCTCAGCATTCTCAACTTCTTGCTCATTGTCGTAATTATCATGACAATTCGTTGGGTTCACAGTGGATTCAATAAGATCGGTCTCTAATTTGGTCGTTGAATTCGTGTTATCTGAGTCAACTAATGATTTCCCGCGTCTACGACTTCTACCGAACATATTATTTTGCGTGGAAATAATCTTTATTGATTGATCTTCGATGTCTGGAACACATAATGTTGATTTACAATCAATTGACTCATCAATTATATCGACAGTACTTGCTTCTTCTAATAATCCACCGTCTAATGAATCTCTTTTCTCAATTCTCGGTGATTTTCTCAACGTATTTTTTTCACATTTATCGGGCAATATATCGATATTGCTATTATGAGCTTTATTATTATCTTCGTCCGATGGTTTATTGTTTTTTTTCGTAATATTTATTTTTTGCTTTGGTGTTTGCGGTAATGGACGTAAATTACGTCGTATTTTTGTCGTAGGTATTATACCAATTTGTGAAAAAAGGTCGTCTTTCGGACCCAAAAGTTTCTTAACTTCCAATGGAACTTGTTGAAGTTGTGAAAGCTCTTCTAACGATCCAGCACGACGTTCATGCCGAGCTTTTCGCGTACCAACAACTTTTGACGTCGAATTCTTCTTATTACTTGATGCAAGAAGTTTCTCGGACTTGAAGCTTTTTTGGTTAACATCTGAATTATCGTCGCGTGATTTTGACTCGCGCAAACTTCCGTGACGTTGCGATAAATTGTCAACTTCAACATTAATAGAGACACCTCGTCGTAATGATTTTCTATTTTTCATTCCGGCATCACGATCAGCATCACCAACATTCGTTTCCTCCTTTGACAATTCGGCATTTAAATTTTGTTTATTTAATTTGTCATTTTTTTTCGCTAAAATATTGCCACGCTTCCCACGTAATTTAATATCATTTTGCTTTGTCGTAGAATTGCTTGATCCTCGTAAACATGATCGTGTAGTCAGAATTGCCGGTGATAAAATGGGAAGATTGTTTATTGGTTGTTCAATATCTTTTTCTTCATCAATCATAGATCTATCAACGGGCTCGAGTGTCGGCATTTCATCAGTATCTGATGACACTCTGATTATTTTCATTGATAATTCAGCATTTGAACGTAGCCGTGCGGCAGTACGTAATCGCAATCTTGACGCTACCAATGGACATGGATCACTTCGTGTAGTTCGTGCATGAATTGTTTGAACTGACGTATTTAACGATTCACTACGTAAATTATTACGAGTAAATTTACCATCTTGACTGCGCAACTGCAATTTAGCTTTTATCGATGCATTCATCGACATTAACTCATCACCTGATTTTCTTTTCCTTGTTGTAATGTTGCTCTCACCACTTTGAGTGAGAAACGCATTTTCTACATGCGTTCGTGTTTTACTTTGGTCATTTGCCAAATTTAATACATTCTTTAATGATCTCTTTAATCCAACTTTTGCACTTTTCCCATTTAAATTACTCGGCAATGTTGATGATGGTAATGATGACGATGATGGTGATTCTTTTATAACTTGCACTGAATTTTTTTCAGTTGATTTTAAATTTGATCTCCGTTTGTCCATTTTAACATTACGCTTTTTACATACGACTCGCACGCGATTTATTATTTTTGTTGATTGTACATTTTTCATCGTATTTAGTGCAGTTGCATTTCGTAATTTAGAATTATCCAATTGTCTCTTTCGCTTTAACTCCGTATTATCACTAATTTCATTGTCATTATTCTCTCCGTTTTCATCTGTACATTTATTACCATCTATCAATTCGTAATTAATAATTACACTTTCAATTGCTGCATTAATATTGTCACCCCGACAACGTTTACGCTGGAATGATTTCGCATTTTTCAATAATTTATTGCGCAAAACGGTTTTACGGGATAAACGTGTATTGGTAATATTGTCTGATAAATGCGGCCTCGGTCTTGTTTGAACCTAAAAAAGAAAACAAGTGGAAAATTGAAAAAAAAAAAA
>CAJUYH010003848.1:0-14827 GCA_910591685.1 Galerucella tenella | reverse complement strand
CAGATATCTAAATGTACCATAGAACTGTATGCAACACCTAAAAACGCCTATCGTTAAAAAATTTACAAACGTCTAAATGTACCATAGAACTGTATGCAACACCTGAAAACGCCTATCGTTAAAAAATTGACAGATGTCTACATGTACCATAGAACTGTAAACGTATCAGTTCCGCGCATGCTCAGTTCGACGTACTTACTTTATTTTCATAACGCAACTCATTTCCTGTCAAATAATAACATTTAGTCGGAATATTATTGGAACAAAGCGCCGGTGGGACTTCCGTTACTCCTATAGATAAAGTCCCAGCTAAATGCTTCGACATATTCGTCAAAGATATCTCGAACATTTCGTCTTGATGGAGAGGAGTAGCGCTAAAAATAACCGAACTGCTAAAATCTTTCGACCTAGTCGCTAACCGCCCTCTTTCATCCAAGGTGATGCCTTTACTGTGTATTTCGGAGAATCGGTGTAGATCTGATTCGATCGGAGGCTGAACTACGCTGGTCGCTTGGAGAGACGCTGACGTGTCGGAACGATGAGATATTTCTATACCTAGAAGAGAGATGTCGCGCTGTCATATTTGTCGATGGATTTATAAAATTGTACGCACCTGCAGACGCTAACGCAGCTAGAGGAGAAGCGCACGGAATGCTAACTTGAGCGCATTGTCCGTACAGATCGACTACTGCGTAAATGTTACTGTGCGGCACCATGCAAGCGACTCCTTGAGCGATGCCGTTCTTGTAAAATTCCAAGGATTTATCCGCCGATCGCATAACTCCCAATTTGATGCCGGACGTCAAAACGTCAAGGTCACACATGTAGTTGTTTTTGATGGTCTTGCCGTTTATCATGACGGAGGAGCCGCTGA
The DNA here is from genome assembly GCA_910591685.1 of Galerucella tenella. Taxonomy (NCBI): domain Eukaryota; kingdom Metazoa; phylum Arthropoda; class Insecta; order Coleoptera; family Chrysomelidae; genus Galerucella; species Galerucella tenella. Next base: position 13,953 of record CAJUYH010003848.1, on the reverse strand, counting down.
GCATCCAAGTGTCGCGACATAAATCTGTCGCCGTACTCGGTAGATCGATTTCGTCGGGTCGTACTGCCGTTACGCCTAATTCAATACTTCCCGACCATCTATCCACAATGCTGTCCAAACAAATTTCAAATAACTCTCCATCCCTCAAGGGTCGACTAGAAAATACGATGGCATCGTTGAATTCGGCTAAAGGTCTCGGACGTAGAGCGGTTAGTCCGTTATTTACTATTCGCGCATTTTTTCCATGGATATGATGAAATCTCAAATCGCTAAAACGATTAACGTTTAGTTTAATGTGAATTAAAAGCACAGAACACCAAAGCCGAGAATCTCAATCAAAAACTAGGCTTACCTATAGAGAGTTGTATTCGAGAGACTGGAATTAATTGTGTCCGGAGAACCATAATCGTATGCGTCTATTATTGTAGCTTCTACTGCTTGTCCATATAAATCTAAAATGTACAACAAAAAGCGTTCCTAAGATTGCTGTATAGTTCTGTGTCATCTGTCAATTATGAAAGCAATGTTGTATAGTTCTGTGTCATCTGTCAATCATGAAAGCAATGTGTAGTTCTATGTCATCTGTCAATCATGAAAGCAATGTTGTGTAGTTGTGTGTCATCTGTCAATCATGAAAGCAATGTTGTATAGTTCTGTGTCATCTGTCAATCATGGAAGCAATGTTGTATAGTTCTGTGTCATATGTCAATTATGAAAGCAATGTATCAATGATGGGTATTAACCGGTTAATAATTTTGTTAACCGGTCATTGGTTAATAACTGGTTATTAACTATCAATTTTTAACCAAAAAAATTTGTTCATTAGATATTTGTGTTCAGCCCATTATTACAAAAATTTTGACATAATATAAGCTGATTTGAGATGTAAATAAAAGCTCTAGAATTCAGAAATCATCGACAGTCGCGGACGTCAGGAGTCTGCGCAATGCTATTTAATAGACCTGGACCAGTAAGCATGGGCTATGGTGTAGTATGAATTATGAATATAGAGTATGGAGCGAAGCATCTATTATAGAAACATAACAGGGAATTTGAAAATATTTTGAATTTTCACACTTTGAAGATTCTTCTTTTTCTTCTTTTTTGAGTGGCCGCCTAAATTGTTAACCGTGTTTAATTTCAAACAATTTTTAGCTTAGCGTCAATTAACGCTGAAAACTGGTTAATAACATAGGTGGTTATTAACATTACTCATCACTGCAATGTATAGTTCTGTGTCACCTTCAATTATGAAAGCAATGTATAGTTCTGTGTCAACTGTCAATCATGAAAGCAATGTATAGTTCTGTGTCACATGTCCATTATTAAAGCAATGTATAGTTCTGTGTCGTCTGTTATTAACACATTGGGCGCGTTCAGCCACGCTAGCGCTAGGCAAGCGCTGAGCAAGCAGAGGGCGAATTTGACCACTAAGTGACAGCGCTAGCTCTAGCGGTCGCCATTTTTTCCAGCGAATTTATTTCACGCTAAGTTGGTCAGCGGTTCATTATGTCAACGTCAACCAGCAAGAAATAATACCTTATGATGTCAACTACAAACAACAATTCAAGAGAAATTAGACGTTCAGCCACCTTCGTAGCGCTAGCGCTGCTGAACGCGCCCAATGTATAGTTTTGTGTCATCTGTCAATTATGAAAGCAATGTACAGTTTATGTCATCTGTCAATTAGGAAAGTATTGGGCGCGTTCAGCCACGCTAGCGCTAGGCAAGAGCTGAGTAAACAGAGGGCGAATTTGACCGCTAAGTGACAGCGCTAGCTTTAGCAGTCGCCATTTTTTCCAGAGAATTTATTTTACGGCAAGTTGGTCAGCGGTTCATTATGTCAACGTCAACCCAGAAAGAAATAATACCTTATGATGTCAACGACAATTCAAACCTCAAAATTTCTGTTTTTCAGTTTAATTACGGCGGAGAATATCGAAACGTATACAACTGTAGAAATTACGACGCTCAGCCACCTTCACCACCACCACCTTTCATAGAGCGCCGCTGCTAGCGCTAACTTTGCGCTAGCGTGGCTGAACGCGCCCAATGTATAGTTCTGTGTCATCTGTCAATTATGCAAGCAAAGTATAGTTCTGTGTCATCTGTCTATTATAAAAGCAGTGTATAGTTCTGTGTCATCTGTCAGTTATGAAAGCAAAGTATAGTTATGTGTCATCTGTCAGTTATGTGTCAGCAGTCAGTTGTCAAAGTATTATCAAGTAAGCTACATCAACTTACCAATTACTCCATATATCTTTTCCGGTACGTTAGATGCAGCGCACCCTTGATCCACACCGTTAACGAAAAAATGCAACAAACCGTTTTCTTTCCTCAAAACCCCAACTCTATCTCCGACTTGCAGTCTGTCCAAGTTAACTCCGTATTGTTCCAAAACGATAGTTCCGTTATGCATAATACCACTTCCTGTCATCATCCACGTTCCAGAACTGAAAACATTTACCATAAAAATTCTATCCTATTATTTATTAAATTACTTACCGAACATTAGTCATTGTAAATGGAAAATCCAGATCCACTGGACTGTGCGTAGTCACACCTATTTCGATTGAACCCGCCCATTTAGTTACGACTCTATCGAGTCGTACCTCGAACAATTCTCCCGTTTTTAAAGGACGTCCAGTAAGAACCACACCATTATTAAAATCATCAGCGGCATTAGGTCGATGAGCTGTTCGATTATTATTAATAACTTCGGCGTGAGTGCCGCAGTTTGGATGGAAAGTTAACCGATCGTAAAAATCTTGCAGGGAGTTCGGTTCCGGAAGGTGGACCTGTTGATCGCGGGTATTTTTCCTAGTGATAAGATTCTGTTCTTCTCGTTCATCTCTTTCAACGATTGATACCTAAATAAATATATTTAATATTTTTCCGTAACATAATGAGTTATTTACCTTGATAGTCATACCATAGAGATCGATAACACCCCAAACTTTACTGGGGACTCTTTGAGCGGCAATACCTTGATCTAATCCGTTTATGAAATAATGTAAATTTCCATCTGGTTTTCTCATCATTCCTACTCGATCCCCTTCGGTCAATTCATCCAAATTAAAATCACCGTACTCTCTGCGAGTTCCCTTACCATTCGTCAAAATACCACAGCCTGACATCATTATTGTTCCGCTGCGCATATTGGTCATCGTAGCGGGAAATACAAGAGAGTTGGGGTCATGCGTTGTTATACCCATCTATAACAATTTTTATTTCCAAACTGTGTATTTAAAAATATAAAATTATTAACCTCAATACTGCCACTCCACTTATCAACCAATCTATCTATACGAATTTCAAATAGTTCAGAATCTCTTAATGGTCGATGGGTCATAACTACACCATTATTAAATTCATCAAGGGGTCTTCTTCTTTCAGCACTTCTGTTACCGTTTGATAATTTAACCAAAGATCCACATCTATCATGGAAACGAAGTCTGTCTTGTCTTGGTATTTCTTCCGGTAGACTCAAACTACAATTACCAAATACAATGATTTTGTTTTGGAAAAAACTTAAATATTACCTAACATTCATATCCATTCGAATATCTAAACTATTGCTGCTGCTCATACTAAGTTCACTTAAGTCCCCCCCAAGAGTAACGTTCAATATGTCATTGTCGATGGCCAAAACTGAACTACCACTGAGGCAATCATCATTATTATGTTCTCGAAATGCTGGACTTGTTATTGTAACTTGAACACATTTTCCATACAGATCTACAATGGCATACACTACACTTGGTAAATCTTCTGCTCCAACACCTTGAGATTCACCATTGATATAAAATACTAGATCTCCCTAGAGTAGAGAAAACATTTAATTGAAAATGTAACAAATATGTTACTGTTTAATAACAACATACCTCAGATGTTCGCATTAAACCAATTCTATCTTCCTGATTTAATCTATCCAAATCCATTCCATAACCTTCCACTAAACATGCTCCATTTTTAAATACCGTTGTACCTGACATAATCTGGAGACAATACATTAAATTTAAATCTATAAAATATATTTCTCTTTTGTCAAATTATAGACGTGCTTATTTCAAAGTCTGAATGGATAGAATGAATAAAATATAAGAAGATTCCCTAAAATGAAACTAATCAAAATATTTTACCCAAGATCCTGTTTGAATCCTTGATGCACAGGGTGGAAAGTCAAAATGTAAGGGATCACAGTCAACAACACCAATCTCTAAGCTTCCAGACCAAGAATTCACCTAAAAACAGTTGATTTACTGTAATGTTTCTCTTGGTGGTTTTACATACCTTTTTGTCAATTTTTATTTCAAAAAGAACATCATTTTGTAAGGGTTCGGCAGATATCACTAAACCATGATCAAATTCACTTTCATTTCGAATGGCGGTACAATTGTCGTTAATTAAAGTGATCCTTTCACCACATCTATAATGGAAATAAGCCATTTTCCAACAGTTTATGTGTTATTTAAATATTTGTGTTTAATGTCTACATATTTTAATAAAATCTTTGATCTATACACAAACCAAATTCAGATAAACGTCATATAACATATAAACGTCAAGTCAATGGTTAAATGTCAAATAATTTTTCACTCAACTATTCATTTAACAGCCAGTCGCATATTTTTCGTTATTTCTGTGATCTGAAAGAAGATGTTTGACAGATAGATAATTCTGTCAATTGTCAAAGATAGGTTAAATATAAAATTACATTCCCAAACTTTAATCAATCAAACAAATCTAATATTTTATTTACAATATAACAAAAATGCCTTATGCTAATCAACCTTCTGTTCATATAACGGATTTAACTGATGATAATTGCAAATTCTATATAGAAGACACAGATTTGAGGTACGTTTAAATAAATTTGTCTCATTGTTTATTGTATTATTATTGTTTTTAGTGTTGCGAATAGCATTCGTCGCGTTCTAATTGCCGAAACTCCTACACTAGCTATAGACTGGGTAAAATTAGAAGCAAATTCAACGGTATTAAGTGATGAATTTTTAGCCCATCGAATAGGACTGATTCCTTTGGTTTCTGATGAAGTAGTACAAAGATTGCAATATCCAAGGGTAAGTGGCACTGCTGTAATGTTTTATTCGATCAATATTGTCTCATTTTTAGGATTGCGTATGTCTTGACTTTTGTCAAGAATGTAGTGTGGAATTTACTTTAGATGTAAAATGTACTGATGATCAAACTAGACTTGTAACTACAGCTGACTTCAAATCTAGCGATCCACGTGTAATACCAGCAACATCAAAGCATAGAGATGACGAATCTTCAGAATATGGAGAAACTGATGAAATTTTAATCATCAAACTGAGAAAAGGTCAAGAACTAAAAGTGAGAGCCTATGCTAAAAAAGGATTTGGTAAAGAACATGCTAAATGGAACCCAACTTGTGGTGTCGCTTTTGAATATGATCCTGATAATTCAATGAGGCACACTCTATTTCCTAAACCAGATGAATGGCCCAAAAGCGAATACAGTGAACTGGAAGATGATCAGTGTAAGTTTTGAGTGACAGTAGGTATATATTAATTTGCTACAAATGAATTATTTTTAGATGAAGCACCTTTTAACTGGGAATTGAAACCAAACAAATTTTTTTTCAATGTCGAAGCTGCAGGATTGTTGAGGCCAGAAAACAATGTAATTATGGGAGTAGCTATGTTGAAGGAAAAACTATCCAATTTGCAAACTCAATTGAGTCACGAATTGACAACTGATGCTTTAGCAATTCCGATTTAAAAACGTTTTAATTGTAGTTATAATTGAATACTTGATTAAAATTTTGAGTTCATAATTTGTAACTTTTTATTTATATCAGAAGTAACTATGTTTTCGCCATATTGAGTGAAATGGTTTCAATTGTATGAATAAGTGAAGAAATAATTATCCATTATTTATTGTAGCTGCAGTTAGCGAAAAGTGATTGGGTAAATAAAACTAATTTATTGGAAAAATGTCAAAACATTTATCAACGAAAAAATAAAAGTGGTATGTTTAACAACAAAAAAAATCTGTTTATAACAAGTAGTCATGTGATTTTAATAGGCCAGACGATAGGGGTAACAACTACAAGAAATTAGCAATACGGCTGATTTTTTTTTCCATAAGTACCTTAGAGTATGTAGATTAATATACAAAAAAGTTTACCAGTCTATCGATTTCCCAAATTGGGAAAAAAAAATTGAAAAATGTGTTTTTTCGAATTTTTTTAATAATTAACGCTGGGAGAAAGGTAGAGAAAAATAAAAAATACCACCGTATAGAAGGAATGTTTTGCAACAAAAAATGTTTCTTGCGTTTCTTTCCTCCGAGTAATGGTTTGTCCGGAAAAAATTCGGTAAACTAAGTATGTGCTCCGCATCCGCGCGACTCTATTTTCTGAAGCGCGGCGGAGTACATTATAACAGTTATAATGTAGATATAAATAATTGTAATACGGCGTTTTGAAGAGGAAAGTGTCGGCTTTAAGATGGCATTTTTTTTGACATAGCATATAATCATTTTTAGCAAATTACTCATATATAATATAAATATTATATTTTAATAATAAACCAAGTATCTCAATAAAATAGCTATTTATGCCACCAGTTACGAAATGCCTAATTTTGTGTAACGCGTGAGATTTTTGCGGAACGAACGAAGTGAGTTTCGCAAAACCTCACAATGAAAAAAATTGTACTTGTACTTTGGTCTAAAATGACCCATATCGACTGGCCTACAAGTAGTTTTCAAAAAAAAGCAGGTAGATGGAATCAATATAGGAAAACAGTTTAGAGCTGTAAATGTATCAAGGAACTACACGATTAGTACAAAAATTACTATAAAAGTAATGATAGGTAAAACACCTAAAACAGTCAAAAATATTTTACATACAGAACATACAAATTTTCATTAAAATTCAGATACTTCGGGTAATAATTATAAATTCATTCAGTGTACATCTCTAAATTATTTAATTAGCTGCTTCTTTTCTTTGCTCTCCATTGATAAGTTGAAAATATACAATTGACCATAGAACTGTACCCGTTGGATTTACTCCAGTTGATTCACTTTCTCTAGGTTGGCATTCCTTTGATTTTTGTTCCAATAAATCAACACAACTTTAAGAATACTTTAAATGCTTTTATATTATAAATAAATATTTCAGATCTAGAGCCAAAATACCAGTTGAAACTCAATTATTTTCCAAAGTATTTGAATACTTTTTACATTCACCAAACACCACAAAGTTTGTACTGTTTCAAATACATAATAAAGTGTATAAAATACATCAGTTATTCGAAATTCACGACACTAGCGCAATCTAGCAGACGGTTTTCGAATTATACCCAAATATTACAAGTATAAAATTTTTAAATACCATATTTTATAAGGCATATTATGTGAAATTTATTTCCTTGAATTGTGTTAGTACAAACTTTTTGGGCAGCTTTTATTTACATACAAACTTATTTTTTATTATATCAGTCTCTTGAAAACTACTTTGTTGAAGCTCAAATCCCAATGTTTACAACTTCTTACACCCTAACAACACACATAGCCTATAATTTTAAAAATAGCAGTCACTAGATAAGCTGCTCCAATGAGTTAACATTCCTCTTCTATTTCCATTTTTTAAGCCAGCCAAATAATTTCAAAAACGTTACAGGACAGTATAGACTATTGTCCCATATTATGTGTCATTGAGACTTCATACTCACTAATTTTCGACTTCTGGCATGTACCTATAACCAAAAAAATTGTAATCTTATAATAAATAATTTAATATAACAATATATTACCTCTTTTCTTGTATTGGTATATTCAAACCATAAGACATTTGGAATAAGTGTGGTGTCTCTTAATAGAAGTATTTCCGATACACTCCAAGACACAACTTGAGGAAATAGTGGAGCGAGTACTAAATAAGTAAGAGCAAACCAAAATGTTGCAAATAAAAAGCCTAATAAAGCTCCATAAAGCACCTGTGACATTGTATGATATTCTAAGTAAATTCGACTTATACTGACTAAAATAGCCATTGACAATGTTGAAAAGAGTATTAAAAATTTAGATAAGCTCTGTATTATCGTATTGTTGTTCATATGTTGCAATCTGAAATTAATAAAAGCATATTATATAAACGTTAACTCTTAGAACATCATTAGTAATTTAGTAATTAATATTTACCTTATATAGACAAAATAAATAACGTATGTTGCAAAGAACCACACAAACTGTGCATGAGACGAAGGCATGCCATACTCTACATGAATTGTATCCCTGCGAATAGGTCTTGCTTCACATATTATATGTTTCAAAGAGAAATTTAGAAGTTCAGACAATATTGTTCCCAAAAAAAATGTTATCTGAAAATAATTTTATTAATTATATATTAATAGATTAAGTAAAATACTTACTGTATGCAAGTCTCTCCTAAATAGGATCAATGCAATGAAACCTGAACCAATTCCAAAGGGTGCTAAACTTATGAGAGCTAAGAATTTTCCAATTATATCACCTAGAAGCAGTTTACGTTAGAGAATAATAAGTGTAAAATATTACGGTTTTCATTTACCTTTTTGGTATTCTACTAATGTTATACTAAGAGGCACCCATTCAACTTGTTCATTATTTACAGTATTGAGAATAGTGTTTCCATCATCACTAGCCATTTCGCATGATTATTTATCACACATTAATGAGTTAGTTATTTATTATTAACTGTTTGTAAATTCGTTTACATTCACCACCACATATGCCCATACATAACCAACAAACGTTAAACGTCATCAAGCAAGGACATGAACTGTCATTTATTAAACCACAGAACTGAACATATAGGTAACTGTGGCTGAATGAAAATTTCCTCCTAGATTCATAGAAACTACCTTTTGAATCTATTATGAGAGCTAAATATGAATATATAAGCATCATAATATAAAAGTTTCTTATTCTAAAATATTCTTTATTAAAGATACATTTTTCTAGAACCAGCCTCCAGAGTTTGTCAATAAGGATTTTTTAGCGAGTGACTGGTCATAAAAAGTTAATACCGATCAATTTTTTGCCATGAACGGTAAATACCAAAATGTCAAATCAGTGACCGCGGTAATAACTTCAGTTACCATAGTCCATAGGTGGGTAACTGGCAGTGGTTATAACCCCTACTTTTGTTTTAAAACGTGAATAACCGCCTGTTACCGCAAGTAACCGCTGGGTTTTAACCAGCAGCTCGCTAAAAAACCCTTAATGTAGACGCGCCAATATTGAATTGTCAAATTTGTCAATATTTTGAAGGTTGGTTTTCCCATTTCTTTATAATTTGGTTAGTTCAATTTTTGTTTAGGAAAAATGTGGAAAATTTAGAACAATTTTATTAGTTTAGTTTCTAGTCCTATTATTTAAATATAAAAGTCATGGCTGTGCCGTATGTATTACAAATACAGGAGGTAAGAAACTCATTTCACAAATGAAATTTACATAATATCTAATTTATTATATATTTCAGGATATTAAAAATGTACATTTAACAGCTTTAAATGGTCATTTCGAAGATGAAACGACCCATATTACATACTTACCACAAGTAAAAGAGGTATGTATTCATTTATAAGAAGTGAATGTTTAAAAACGTATTTATGACTTTATCTGTTTCAGGAATTACACGATATACAGCTGAATGATAAATCTAATCACATTACTTATTTACCAAATATTGGTACTGATTTACAACAATTACCCTTGCCTCTTCTTACACCTTTAAATATCAATGGCCAAAAAATTGTAAATCTTCGAGTGCAAAATGGTGCTGACAATCATGGTAACTGTGTATATCAAGTTGTTTATCCGAATCAATTAAATCCACAGGTAAACATACTAGTTAAGGAATACATTTGTCATTGATTTATAATTTTTCTAGCCAGTTGAAAAATTGAAAAAAGGGAGAAAAAAGAAGAGAATTGAAGAGCCACAAGAACCGAAAAAAGAACCAGTGAAGATTTTGAAACCGGCCCCAAGAACAAGATCTGGTAGAGTTGTTAGGTTTCCAAAACACATGGAAAAGGTAATTAATATCCCAATAATATTCTGTAATGTTTGTGTGACTTTATATTTCAACAGGACTTTAAAAAAGTAGAAATCAAAGAATCCAAAAAGAACAATCAAATTCCAGAACCTGATGCTGAAATTGAAACATCAGATTTTACACAATTCAAGGAAGAGCCCCCACCGAAATCAACAACGATGCAACAATTGGATGTTCATCAACGACGCAGGAAAATAGCATCACAATACAGATGTCCGAAATGTTTAAAAGCATATCTAGGCAAAACGAAAATGATACAGCATATAAAAAAATATCCAGATCACGGACCTTTACCGCAAAAAGAAAATAGTAACGTTAACTTTGAAGTGTGGAACTACCTAGTGGATATTACACAAAAATGTTCCTCGGCGCAGCGGGGGATTAAATTTTGTGAGGAATTGACGAATTTGTTGCACAATGTTTTGTTATTAACAAGCGCTCTTTTTAAAAAGGTGGAACAAAACAAAAATTTTGTCGAAGTCGACAAGGTACTAGGTAAGTGGTTTTAGAAAAATCCGGACTGTATCAAACCTTATATTTTTATTTAATTTCAGGAAATGCTATAGGTTTAACACCCGGACTGTACACATTCAATGATAGCGAACTTTATAAAGATGTAACTGTACTAAAGCTCATTACTACCACAGACTTTTTCAAACCAGTAGATGCTGTACTACAAGAAGATAAGATTGAAACATTAGTGGAAGAAATGCAAACTAGTAAAGTTGATTTAACTACAGTTAAAAAGGAGAAAAATGGTAAAATGGAATCAAATAAAACTACAACTGATGTATACTTTAATTCTCAAGATGATTCTAGGAAAATTGATCTTAAAATTGATTATGAAGATGTAAAAGGGAAAATAACTTCCAAGGATTCAGATTTACAGTTAAAGAATGATGGGGGGAAAATGGTAGAAAATATATCAAAAAGCTTGGAAGTTGTTTATTTCAATGCACAAGATTTAAGAAAAACCCCACCTTTTTCTATACCCCATAAAATTAATTCCAATTTAGAAGATAAAGTTGATATTGATACAGAGTTATTGTCCGATCATTCTTTATTGCATTTAACAAATATTAGGAGTACAGTGGATGAACTAATGTTGACGTCGTCGGTGGATCCCGGTGGGACTCTTTTGGATAATTCGACAAGTTCGGATGAAGTTATGAATGTCGATCAATTTGTTAATGAAAGATTTAAGAAGATTACAGAGCCCGATCTAGAATTAACCACTCCTTCGTTGAATTTAGACTTACCGAGTTTGGAGTTGTTTCAATTTCATACTACTTAATTATTTATTGTATATTTATATACTTTTGTGTGAAATTGTGGATTCCTATTGTTTTAGGAATAATTTTATTGTCATTGCAGTTAGACTGATTACATAAAAATTGTTGTGTTTTATTTCAAGTTTGGGGGGATAGGGGAAACACGGGTAAAAGTGGCCTACCAACCGACACATTTAGTGTCAGAAGAAAAAATAAGCAACGTCATAAAGGAAAGGCATGATGACAGTCACTAAGAATCACTAAAATATTGATTTGATATAATTATATAAGATACAGAGATTCTAAGGAAATCACTTATTTTCATTTCACATGTGTGATAACATTTATTTTAGTAAAAATATAAGCACAAAATTTAACCATCCGCCATCTTATTTTAAACACCAATCAGAAGAGAGTGACGTCGTACTTTCGCAAATATCTATGATCCGAACATCTGTGCTGGGACTCTGCACACTATAGAATTCTACAGGTCGCTTTCTACTGTAGATAACTATTATTCCAGTCGACAACAGCCATGAATCTCACTCTGTTTTCTGTCGACAACTCTTCTTTTATTTCTGACATTACCATCGATCTGTAGTTTTTATGTAAATATTTCATAGTTCTCATTGTGGCTATGCTAAGTTTTTTGTGATAATTTAAAATTTTCGACGTGGGTATAATAACTTTTATGTTTCGTGTGTGAAAGCCAATTGCGACTTGGTTTGCTATCTTGATTGTATCTTTTGTGTCAAATGTCATAAATTTGAAAGTATAACCTATAAAATTATAAATATCTCGTAATCGTAGAAAACGACACGTCTTCACATGTAGAAAGCGATAACTATCAATTTTGTCGACAAGTCGTGTAGAATAGAGTCGATAGTAGAATTCTATAGTGTGCAGAGTCCCAGCAATTTACTTTGTTGTTTGTTGGCTCTGCTTGGTTCATGTGTCAAGTGTTTGAAGTTTGACTCATAGAGAAATATAATCTGTCTTTACCACAGGACACAGATCACCTATAAATGGTATTTACGAATTGATGATGTCATAGACAGACGCCATTACCATTCTAGCGTTTTGGCGTATAATTTGAAATATGTTTTTTAAAGTTGAATGCCTATTGTACGGAGCAAAGAACTAACATGCTGCCTATCTTCGGAGAATGTGCGATTAGTGTATGTGTGGTTGCCTATAAGTCATTATAGAATACATTTTGTATGTTTGGTTGCCTATACCAAATTGTTCATTCGCGAAATCATCCACGAGAGCTTATTTACCCGACTCGGTACCAACGTTGTCAAATTTAGATATAGAAAACTAAAAAAAAAACAAGAAAACCCGGTTGATCAAAGTGTAACTATGTATAAAAATATCAGAAAATAAGAAAAGGAAACTAAAAAAACCAAGAAAACCCAGGCCCAAACCCGGTTGATCAAAGTGAAACTATGTATAGAAATATCAGAAAATAAGAAATAGAAAACTAAAAAAAAAAACAAGAAAACCCAGGCCCAAACCCGGTTGATCAAAGTGTAACTATGTATAGAAATATCAGAAAATAAGAAATAGAAAACTAAGAAAAAACAAGAAAACCCAGCACCAAACCCGGTTGATCAAAGTGTAACTATGTATGAAAATACCAGAAAATAAGAAATGGAAAACTAAAAAAGAAACAAGAAAACCCAGGCCCAAACCCGGTTGATCAAAGTGAAACTATGTATAGAAATATCAGAAAATAAGAAATAGAAAACTAAAAAAAAAACAAGAAAACCCAGGCCCAAACCCGGTTGATCAAAGTGTAACTATGTATAGAAATATCAGAAAATAAGAAATAGAAAACTAAGAAAAAACAAGAAAACCCAGCACCAAACCCGGTTGATCAAAGTGTAACTATGTATGAAAATATCAGAAAATAAGAAATGGAAAACCAAAAAAAACAAGAAAACCCAGGCCCAAACCCGGTTGATTAAAGTGTAACTATGTATGAAAATACCAGAAAATAAGAAATGGAAAACTAAAAAATAAAGAAGAAAACCCAGGCCCAAACCCGGTTGATCAAAGTGTAACTATGTATAAAAATATCAGAAAATAAGAAACTAAAAAAAAAAACCAGGTCCAAACCGGGTTTCGAACCTAGGATCTCTGAGTTGTAAGCTCAATACCCTACCAACTGCGCTAATCTGCTCACATTCAGTCACAACGAATAGAAGCACAGAGTACACCATCTAACAAGAGACGAAAGCTTTGTCGGTTCCTTTGAAGTTGGACTTAAACGGAAATACGTCGAGACTGACAGATATACTAATTGATACCACAGAGTACACCATCTAACTAAGGCAGTGACAGCCAAACCACAGAGTACTGAGTAACTGACGGGAACGAACGAACGGAAGTGTCGACTTGACATTGACATATATACTAATTAATTCACGCATGTGCACACAAAATTGCGATCACGAAAACGGCTTTCATTCGCCTCTTGTTAGATGGTGTACTCTGTGATAGAAGGTTTGAAGGCTGCTTGTACGCATGCGCACCTCAACTATTAAATTTGACGTGGTGAGAGGTGCCAAGTCGGGTAAATAAGCT